>SKCR01001845.1:0-74661 GCA_019454045.1 Zanthoxylum bungeanum | reverse complement strand
TCCATCGTGGTTTACTTATGCTACGATATATGATATGGTTGGAAACAAAGAAAAAGTCTATGAAAAGAAAAAAAAAACGGACCACCTATAACCGACAAGCGTGAAGCTACCCATGGACGAGTATTAGGACCACCATGAGGAGAAATGCTACCTTAAAGGGTAGGTGTGTCGAAAAAATAGAAGAAAGAAAAGAGGAAAAGAAAAAAAGAAAAGAGAAAAAGAAAAAGAAAAAGAAGTTCAAAATGAAAAGAAAGAAAAGAAAGAGACGAAAGAAAAGAAGGAGAAAACCATATCATGTTGAGTATGAGGAAGTAATCACAGAGTATGATCAAGACATCTCGGTGGTTAGATCCACTGATCTAATTCTCCGAGACAAAATCATCGAGTTGGCTTACTTAAGGATTAAGCTGTGAAAGAGCCTTGGCACACACACACTAGGAGTCTAATTCAGATCACTCATGCAGACGATCAGATTTGAGTGTATTAAATACTTTGAAGGTTCTCTGGTTTCGACACAAAGCATCTGTTGAGGACGAAAAAATGTTTAAGTCATCAAGATTATCTCGTGAGAGGTGATACAACATGTTGATATGCAACATCAACATCAGTATCAGTGTGCGGGCGAGGTCCACATCAGTATCAGTTTAGAGGCGAGGTCCACATCAGTATCGGTTTGGGGGTGAGGCCCACATCAGTATTAGTTTGGGGGTGAGGCCCACATCAGCATCGGTTTGAGGGCGAGGCCCACACCAACATCAGTTTGGGGGTGAGGCCCACATCAGTATCAGTTTGGGGGCGAGGCCCACATCAGTATCAGTTTAAGGGCGAGGCCCACATCAGTATCGGTTTGGGGGGCGAGCCCACATCACTATCGATTTGGGGACGAGGCCCACATCAATATCAGCTTGGGGGCGAGGCCCACATCAGTATCAGTTTGGGGGCGAGGCCCACATCAGCAGTTTTTGGGATGAGTCCCAGGGTCGAGGACCCACTACATCATCAGTTTTGGGATGCGTCCCAGGTTCGAGGGCCCACAATCAGTTGTAGTTCCGTGATGCGTCCTTGGGTCGAGGAACCACTGTATCGTCAGTTGTAGTTTCGGGATGCATCCCAGGGTCGAGGGCCCACTACATCATCAGTTTTGGGATGCGTACCGGGGTCGAGGGCCAACATTGTCAGCGTATTGGGATGCGTCCCAGGGTCGAGGCCCCCATTGTCAGTTGCAGGTTCGGGATGCGTCCCAAGGTCGAGGACCCACTGCATCGTCAGTTGTAGTTCCGGGATGCGTCCCAGGGTCGAGGGTCCACTACATCATCAGTTTTAGGATATGTCCCAAGGTCGAGGGCCTACACATTAGTCGCAGTTCCGGGATGCGTCCCAGGGTCGAGGGCCCAATGCATCATCAACTCAGTTCGAAACAGCAGGCAAGTCAGGTGGCAGCTGGCGAGCCAGGTTTTTAAAAATGCATTGCATAACTTTGATAGGATTGTCATTGTCACACACTGCACAAGTCCCATAAAAGTGGGGGTGACTGTAGGCACTGTATTTTTGCACATAAGTCCCGATGATGAGTCTCGCATGGAGACACTACCTCTTTAAGTTGTGGAAGTCGCGGGAAACGGACGTCGGAATGGAAGAGTTAGAAATTGACACCTTGTTGGATTTAATTCGTTTGCTTAGCTTCGGGTTTGCTCGTTAAGCCTCTGTTTTAAACTTATCCTTGGCCCAAACCCCCGCAAGTCACACACCAAGCCCATACATCACCAAGTTACACACCAAGCCCACCAAAATGGACCAAACTCACGCCCAAGAAGACCAAAGCCACGCCTTAAGCATTCCAAAATAACAAAATCACACATTAAAACATGCTAAAGTCAAGACAAATCACCTTCCCAAATTAAAAGATTCAAATTAAATCTCATCAAACACTTTCCTAATTCAATTAAATCATATCCCTAATCAAAAGAGAATAAATCAAATCAAATTAAATCACATCCCTAATTAAATAGATTTTTCCTTATAGCACACTAATTAGAAGATATTCTCATAATTACACAAAATCATTTCCCTATTCGCATAAGGATAACCCTAACCTTTGCCTATAAAAAGAAGCCTAAACCAACCCTTCACACCCTAGCTCATTCACACCTCTCCTCTCTCTCCTTTTGGCTCTCTCTCCCAACCCACTCGGCAGCCTCACCACAAACATAACCCTAAGCTCATCACACTGACCAGCTCACCCTCACGCACCCCACACAACAATAAACCATCACAGCTCACCGCCACAAACTAAAGCAATAGCCACCATTATTGCACGGCCAGTGTAAGCAAAACACTTAGCCTCACTAACCGACAGCCCCTCACATAAGTTAACAAACCCACAAGCCACGACTTCACTCACTCGACAACCTCATGCATGCAGGACCTACGTGAAGACCACACATAACTAACAAACAAAATCACTCAGCCCTCACGTAGCCAACAGCCCCTCATCACGCGTGACCAAATAACCTTCACCGACTGCTCACAAAAAAAAATCATCAAACCCCTTAGCACCCAACAAACAAGAAACTGCCCCCTGACCGTGACCAAATAACCTTAAAACAGTAGCCCTCATCACCGCAAAAACTGCCCAGAAAACTGCCCAAATAAACCACAAAAAACTGCAACTAAAACAATCCCAAAACCGCACAAAACAGTCCCTAATTACCGTAAAAATAGTGACTAAAAATAGCACCAAAAATAGAGAAAACAGCAGCCTAAAACAGCGAGGCGATGAAGGAAAACAACGAACCAGTAAATCGGAAAAGTTACGGAGCATTAACCCTTCCGACACTCGCGTAGCGCACTTCCAAGAGACGACTTAAGAGGTTAGACCTGAGGGCACCCTTTTTATTTATTCCCCTTTATTATTTATTTTCTTATTTTACTTCGCATGAGTATTGTTGATTGGTGTATGATATGACCTTCGGATGAATGGAATATATGTTCTCCCTTGCGGTATATCGGATGGAAACCCAGACATAAATTCCGTAGCCGAATCCGAATGGACGGTAGTGCGGTTTGTACTTGGGAAACAACTCCACGTACCACTTGAGAGACACACATATTTCATTTCATCCACTCTTATGTTTATGCATGATTTAGTCATTTAGTAGGCTATTTATTTTTCTAAGCATGATTTAGTTGTTTAGTATGTTATTTATTTTTATGCATGATTTAGTTGGTTATTTTCGAGCATGATTAGTTATTTCCTTCGCATTAGGAATTTAATTCATGTTTATGTTTTGGTTGTTATTTATTTTTCGCGTTTAATAATTCAATATGTTCATGAGATTATTGTGTGTTTGTCGTTATGACGACTTACTTTTATGTATGCAAACTTAGACATAGGTTATATGCAAACTTAGATATAGGTTATATGCGAACTTAGATGTAGGTTGTTCTTGCGTAGACTCGGTTATATTATAACATAAATCCTTTCATTACAAGTGGCATAAGTCCGGGACCATTCCGAACCTAACGGTTTGAGGTCTTCCCTTGCGAGGGGTGAGTGCGGCCTTAAATCATTTTCCCAGTTCACACTGGGTAGCGAATCCATTTTATTTCTCTGTTTTAGTTCCCCCGCGGGCTACTCCGTACTCCCGACCTGGCCGCGAGCCTGGAACAGCTTCGCCGATTTCTGTGTCCTACAAATATGTTGCCTATAAAAATTTAGAAATATATTATATCATATTAATCTTAAAATATAAGACAACAAAAATACACTTATGCACCTACAAGACTTACGTTAAGTACGGTTGCACTTTATCGTAATTACTCAATATAAAATAATGTGCACGTTGAGTTTCCTCCATTGTTAGCAATTTAACACCTAATGATCCAAACGGTCTGTAATTTTGATGGGACATTATGAAATATTGTTTATTACCTTCATATCCATCATAGTTTCTTGTCTGACGGATAAAAGAAGTTTCAATATTCTGCATGTACATCGAACATGTATTGCCTCACTGATTTAGACTGCCTCTGCTATTGATCCTTCAGGCCACGCTTTGTTTCTCACATATTATTTGTAATGTCCCAAAGTCCTGCGATTATTACATATAATTTTCATGATTAATAATTTTAACGTAAAATCAAAATTAAAATTTAATATTTAAAATTTAATACTATCTCTCAATAAGGTACATCCATTTGTAATGGATAAGACCTCCTCTCCTAGCTTCGGATGGCAAATGCACAGGCAAATGTACCATCACATAAAAAAATGGGTGGAAATATTCCTCGCTCAAGTTCGTCAATAACAGATGTGGTTAATGTCCTTTGACACTAGGAGTGTTCAAGGTCGGGTCAGATTCTGCAAAATTTTAATTAACCCGATCGGGTCGGGTAAATACAAAAGCAGACCTGAAACCTGAAAAATGGAAGAGTGACCCGTGCGGGTCGGGTCGTTGCGGGTCGGGTTGAATTGGGTCAGCAGAATATGTAATATACAATTATATATTTTTAATAGTGCAAATTTTATGAAGTAATAGAGTAGCTCAATGGAAAATTGTTGGGTTAAAACCTAACAGGTTTCAACCCTTGAAAATGGAAGTATATTTTTTTTCCTCATTTCAGCGTCACATTTTGATTTTGATATCCAAGTTCCATTTTCATTTTTTATTTGTTGTAAGTAATGACATCAAAACAAAATTATGGCTAATTTTAATTGTTAAGATACAAAGTAGAAACTAGAAAGTACAAACTGTATATCAAAATCAAATAATACAATCTCAATCTACATATGAAAGTTGAAACACATTCAGCAAGGAAAATAGAAGCCTAATATTAAGGCCATTAGACACAACACAAGCATGAGATGCCTCAATCAAAATTACAGATTTTAACGGTTTGCCTCTCTAAATGGCCAATAGAGGAGGATCATGCAAATCCAAAAGGATGCCAGTGATTGTTCAACCTCTCCACTGAAAACAACCATAGAACCAAAATAAATTGTTACAACACTATGATTATGTCACATAATGTTCCACAACAAGTATAAACTGAAAATAGAAAAAAAAAAAAAAAACAAGTTACAACCTTATATGTACTCATGATCTGAATCAACATTTTCGTTCATATCAGCACCAAACAAGTTAGGCTCAATCGTACAAGTAGAACTTGATCCTGACAATTCTACAATAACAATATTCAATGACAAAAATGAACAACCCAATTACTTAGAATTCACATTGTCTTATATTAAGAAAATATTAATTTCAATAAATTTAAAGCATAACACTATAACAATACCTGAAGCGAATTCCTCAAATTTCTCCACATCATCCATCGCAGCTCGAAGATCAATTTGAGTTGGCGTAGATCGCAACCAATTTTGAGCATAAATAAAGCTTCCACCGTTGCAGGAGCTAATGAACTTCTAAACGGATCAATTATCCTTCCACATGTACTAAAAGCTGACTCGGAAGCCACTATAGAAATCAGTATAGACAAAACGCTCTTCGCTACCTTAGAAAGAGTTGGATATTTGGAAGAATTCTCTTTCCACTAATTCAACAAATCAAAATTTTATGAATCTTCTTCACACCCATATGACAAATATCTAATCATGTCACATTGAGTCTCCACATTTTGCTCATCCAACAAATACTTTCTGAATTGGAAATTAAGAATCTTTCGAGTTTCTCCAATAAAATTAGTTTTATCCTCTGAAATATTTTCATTAGTAGTTGGCACACTCCCCCACTAGATGACCCCACTGAAGTCTCATCCTTGAAGTACTAACCGGCGTAAACACACACGTATAACGCAAGCGCACGTATCGTTCAAGTAGTATAAAAATATCGATCTCACGAGGACTTAATTCCTACTGTTGTTATTAATTATTGAATCTATTTATTTACAAATATCTAATTAAAGGGAGAATGGAATTGATTGCTTGATTGATTTGGTTGATTAAAGATTTGCTAAATAAATAAATAAATAAAAAGATAAAAGAAAATACTAAGGAAAATAAAAGACACAAAGATTTAAGGTTGTGATTTCTTTTAATATCATTTTAAAGATGAAGTGGTTATCTTAAAGTTGGTAATATATTGATTTATTAACCTGGAACACTAAATTATGTGTAAGCCTCTGTCGATGGTCAGACACAAATACCCAGTTTAACCCAATTGAACCATATGTCTATGTCAACCAAATTATCTGGATTCATTAAGTTTAAGTTCCAATTATGGCTACCCCCGCCCGACAGGTATATTCATATCCTGTAAGGAAATCTATTAAAGGGTTATCTATCCTCAAGGAAGATCGTGAGCTATTAAGTCTAAGGCTGAAACCTAAAATCCCCATGTCTAGTTCATTTTAGATTTACCATATCAATCTTATTGGTGATCAGACAACAAGAAGCATTAAGCTTAAGACTTAATAAATAAACCTTTAAATTACCCAACTATAAAATAATCCCTTATAAACCGGTGATATTAAAAGTCATCACAACCCCTAATTAACTAACACATAACTAGGACTATAAAAATAAAATACATAAAAATAAAATACAGAAAAGTAAAATAAAATAAAATAAAATGCTAAGGTAAAAGGAATTACTTTTACTACTACTAATTTAGATATCTCCCATAAAATAATATATAAACTTGTGTTAAATTTACCAACCGACCAGTCTGGCGGTATCCTGATTAAGTCAAATTAAGTCCAACCAACCATTAAGGCGGAACCAAAAATAAATTTACCAACCGACCAGTCTGGCGGTATCCTTGATTAGTCAGGTTTAAACCAGATTAAAATTAAATTACCAACCGACCAATATAGCGGTATCCTTATTAAGTCAATATTTTAAATAGTTAATATATTATTTTTACGGGAGATTAATCTAAATAGTAACAGTAAAAGAATTACCTTTCACCCTAGCTGAAAAAGTTACTTCAACATGGTGAATAGTAAAAACTGTAAAAAGTAAAAAGTAAAAATTAAATTACTATTATTACAAAAGTAATTAAAATAAATTACAAACTAAAAAAATAAAAAAAATAAAATTAAAATATTTTTAGAGAGAGAAACTTCTCTCATCAAAGAGATGAGAGAGAGAAGGCACACATAATTCTGAAATTCGCGCAGTATTTATAGAAATATTTTTCACTGTTCCAGCGTCGCGACGCCAAGGATCTCAGCGTCGCGACGCTGGATTTGTCGACGTGGCACGCTGAGGAGACGACACGTAGCAAGGCGGCTGACTATTCACGCGACACGTGTCAAGGCGGCTAAGACTCAATGATTGTGATGACGTCATTGATGACGTCATGCTGACGCGGCGATGACGTGGCATGACGTGGCGTGGCGGCTGACTGTTCACCTGTCGGCACAATAGGATTGCGACACGTGGCGACACGTGTCACGCTGTGATTGGCTGATGCTGACGTGGTATGTTGACTCGGTTGACTTGCTGACGTGGACGATGATGTGGCATGACACGTGGCAAGGTTGACTTGTTGACCGATGATGTGGCTGATGACGAGGCGACACGTGTCAAGTCTGAGTGTCGGCAGCATATGATGATGACACGTGGCACGGCGCATGTTAGCAGATCGGCTGTGATGGTGACACGTGGCACGGCGCATTTTAGCAAAGTCAAAACTTCTCAAATTGTTGACCGTTGACCAGGCGCATGTTAGCAGATTCGGCTCACGCTGGGCGTCGCGGCGCGCAGTGTTTCAGCGTCGCGACGCGCAAAAGACGGAAATATCCCTGTTGACGCATTTTTGTCCGGTTTTGCCCCAAATTGCCTCTAGTGCTGTCCAAACTTTATTTATCTGCAAGATAACAATAAAACACATCAAAACGTTCATAAAACTCAAGAAACTATACAAAAATATAAGTTAAATGAGTGGGAAATAGTGATATAAATACCACTCATCACACCCCCAAACCTAACATTTTGCTAGTCCTCGAGCAAAATACAAAATAAAATAACTTAACAAAATTTAACTAAGCCATTTTCGTAGGGATCACGGTTGCATTTAGCATATGCAACAAGCCTTTAAACCCCTAGGTGTCCCTAGTGGACGAGTGTAGTCTCGTGAGGGTTTACAGCAATGATACCCACAAACATTTTACAAAAGTAAAAATGTATTAAAACTAATGCACACAAAAGCAAAAAGACAAGCGAAAAGAAAATAAAGAAAGTTAGTGACTAATCAGGTGAAAATTCTACTCCAAGTTATTAGTTGTTTTGTTTCTTTCTAAATTACCGAATAAGTAAATTCTTCGATTATTTTTACCATTCTTCATATGCACAGCAAACAAAATATTAATCAACTCATTTTTGCCCACAACAGTCATAAGTGCAGTTGATAAGAGAGTAATATTTTTGTCCTAAAGTTCTATCAGATTTCACACCTTTTTGTAGCAATGGAATAATTTTCTGATTTTTCTGATTTTTTCTTTTGATTTTTCTCTATTTTTTATTTATATACAATACCTTCCGTCTATGTAGCGAGCTTTGGGTCGGTGGCTCCCAAACCAGTTGGCTTTAGGGCACCAGGTGTTAAGACACCCCTACGAACTTAATTACTCAGACTTCAGATATATATATATTTTTGCAGCATCTTCGATCCATGTAACGAGCTTTGGGCCAATGACTCCCAAACCAGTTGGTTTTAGGGCACTAGGTGTTAAAACACCCTGACAGACTTAATAACTCGGATCTCAGATGATTTTTTTTTTTTTTTTTTACTCCATCACTATTTAGAGATGCTTCCTCCAATTAAACTATAGCACGGAATATTACAAACTTTTCAATTTTTAGCTCATGTCCGTATGTTTCCATGTAAGTTCATAATACCTGTCAACTGAACATATGAAGATCCATTTTAGTCAGTGTTAAGGAGAATTCACAAATTAAATAATTCAAAAGGAAATAAACAAAAATTAACTTGTTTTGAAATAGGTTTGAGATACGTCTCAGGAGCGGAAATTCCTTACTCGGCTATCTCTTACCAATTTCACCTTTTTAGTCAAAATAAAAACACAAAATATGCAAAATATTTTTGTAATTTTTGAAAATTTTCAATTTTTTTTTGTATTTTTCGAAAAATTTTGAACTAACAATAAAAACAACATACACCCTAAAAATAAGTATTAATCAACTAATTCCCTCCCCCAAACCTAAATGAGACATTGTCCCCAATGTCTTAAACAGTAAAAGGAGAGTTCGAAGGTAATACCTGGTCAGCTGAAATTTTACAGGAAAAATTACCGATAAGAAAAATTACCGATTAAGATTTATGTCCAAATTACGATTCTTACCACGATTGTTATTTGACCATTTTTCAAATAACCATTTTTCAGGAGCGGAAATTCCTTACTCGGCTATCTCTTACCAATTTCACCTTTTTAGTCAAAATAAAAACACAAAAAATGCAAAATATTTTTGTAATTTTTGAAAAATTTTCAATTTTTTTTTGTATTTTTGAAAAATTTTGAACTAACAATAAAAACAACATACACCCTAAAAACAAGGTATTAATCAACTAATTCCCTCCCCCAAACCTAAATGAGACATTGTCCCCAATGTCTTAAACAGTAAAAGAGAGTTAGAAGGTAATACCTGGTCAGCTGAAATTTTACAGGAAAAATTACAGATAAGAAAAATTACCGATTAAGATTTATGTCCAAATTACGATTCTTACCACGATTGTTATTTGACCATTTTTCATTAAAATTTTGGCAGAATCACCTCTAAAAACTCAAAATTTCCCCAAAATTCACCCTAAAAAATTATCACCAATCAAATCCCAACTTTGGTATTTTTCAGAAAAATCCGACAGAGTCTCCCCTGAATTTTTGATTATCCAACACAACCTAAATCTATCAAATGCCACAAACACCCCAATTCAACTCTTCGCCCCCACAATCTACGAATCAAATTAATCCACAATCCAACCCTTCGTAATTCAAAATTCACAGTCAACCAATTCACAATTCAATTTTTCAATTTACCCAATTACCAAATCAAGTTTTTCAAATTATTACCGTATTTTCAAATTCTGATTTTGGCAGTGGTACTCTCGGCAGTGAAGATTCGGTGGCTGGTGACAGTGGTTTACGGCTTCTTGGTTTTGGTTGCTCGGATTGTGACTTGGCCGAATGAGTGGCTGGTAGTGGCGGGTTTGGTCAAAAACTCGGTGGCTGGTGGGTTTGGCTCTGTTTGTTCTCGGTGAGTGGTGCGGTTTGGGCGATGAGGGCTTGGCGGTGGTGGGTTCGCGGCTTTGGGTTGGAGATCCATAATGGTCGGTCTTATGTGGTTCGGTTCAGGCGAGACAGTGGCGATGGGTAGTCTCAGTTTGGTCTCGGTGGCTGCTCACGGTATGGATCTCGACTGGCGAAGACTCGGTCACGGTGATGAAGGTAGTGGCTCGCGGTGGTGATGGCTGGTTCGGTTCGGGTGGCGTGGTAAAGGCTTGTTGTTTGAATGGCGAAGGTTGCGGTGTGGATCTCGGTTGTGAGGCTCACGGTCACGATGGCACTCGATTTCGGTTCGGTGGCTGGTGGGTTCGGTCACGGCAAGGGGTGATCTTGTTTGATGGTGGTTGTTGGTGCGGCTGGTGGTGATTTGGTGTTATGGAAGTGAGTTTCGGCTTTGTGTGGTAGGTGGTGAGGATGAAGAAGATGAAGAGTGAAAGGAGATGCTGTCAGCGCCCTGCTTATGTTCTGTGATTTCGAGGCAGCGTCGCGACGCTGATTTTTTTTTTTTTTTTTTGGCAAAACCATGTCTTGTGACGGATAAATCCATAAGGACGCGTCTCAAAAGATGTCTCCTTACTTGGCCGTCTCCTGGATCAACTTTGTATCTTCGTGATTTTGTCAAATTTTTATTTTGAAAATCCCGCTTGCACTGGCTTGCTTTGTCCTGAAAAATTCCGTTTTTTTTAATTTTTTCCTGCAAAACTAACACACAAAATTAAAAAGTTCACAAAATATGAAAAATAAATTACAACAAATGCTTGGGTTGCCTCCCTGCTAGCGCTGAATTTTTCGTCTTCAGCCAGACGTGACTGAAATCCATATGTTAAGGAGGTTTCAATGTTGTTTTGGATGTCCGATTAAAGACAACCCCGTGAGCATTGCTTTTGAAGGGTCTCTTCCAACGGAAAAGTGGCAAAAATAATTTTGTCTTATTCAGTGCTTGTGCCACATTTTACTCAATGTTGCTCCAGTGGTTCCTGCAAAGAAAGAAAGAAAATCAAGAGGTCTCGAATGGTGCTTGACTTGGAATGGAAGTTCCATTCTGTCAAGCTTCTGGGTGATATCTTTGATTTGTACTCCCCAATACAGCGATGTTTTTCCTGAATGCTCTGGATTTTTATTAGGTCAGACATTTGCTCCTCCATTTGATCTGCATCTTGTTCCACCTGAGGATGAAAAGATGAGTCAGACATTAGGTCTTCATCCTCTGGTTCGGGTGAATTGATTGGCTCAAGTTGATCTTCTTCAAACATTTGTAAAATGGAATCTCCAAGATCTTCGTTTTGAGGATTCAGAATTCTATCCTCAATTTTTGATGCAGTTGGTACAAATGTTTCAGCTTCATCCTCGTCAGAATCTGAAAAATAAAAATCAAATCGAGACTTTGCCGGTTCGGGCTCCTGAACTGATACCTCTGGTTGTTGATACTGCTCAGCCTCCTCCTCTGTTGAAGTGTCATTGTGAAATAATTGGTACTTGAAGGCTTCATCAGTGTCATCTGGAATTGGTTCTTGAGGTATATAGTTCTGGTTTTCTGTGAATTGTCTGATCTGATCTGTCATTATGTGTATGGATTCTGTGTTACTCTGAATTTGTGCATCAAATTGAGCTGTCTGTTCTTTGAACATGTGAATCAATTGATCTTCCTCTAATGGTTCTGGTTGTTGGTAAGGATCGAAGGAAGATGGTGGATAAGATGGAAAATGTGGTTCTGTGAAATGTGATGGCTCGTCGTACCATGAAGAATCTTGATAGTTCTGCCACCCTGGATGGTAGTTTTATTCGCAATAATTGCTTGGGCGGTCACCATTACATATGTCACATCTCCACATTGAGTTCTGTTGAGCAAATGTAGTATTGTTTGGTTCTGGTATCCAGTGATAATTGTTGGGCTGGACAACAGGCCTCAGAAAACTGGACTGTTGCTCCCAGATTTGGGGTGTATCTTCTTGTAAAGCACGTAGTCTCTCAATCTCCCAGTAATGTTCCATTTTTAAGTCACCTGAAATCAAAAGAAAGAAATAAAAATTACAGATAAAAATAAAGAAAATTAGATACAAGTAAATTAGATAGCTTCAAAATTAATAACTCAAGAAATATAAGTCCCCGGCAACGGCGCCAAAAACTTGACCGGCGTAAACACACACGTATAACGCAAGCGCACGTATCGTTCAAGTAGTATAAAAATATAGATCCCACGAGGACTTAATTCCTACTGTTGTTATTAATTATTGAATCTATTTATTTACAAATATCTAATTAAAGGGAGAATGGAATTGATTGCTTGATTGATTGGGTTGATTAAAGATTTGCTAAATAAATAAATAAAAAGATAAAAGAAAATACTAAGGAAAATAAAAGACATAAAAGATTTAAGGTTGTGATTTCTTTTAATATCATTTTAAAGATGAAGTGGTTATCTTAAAGTTGGTAATATATTGATTTATTAACCTGGAACACTAAATTATGTGTAAGCCTCTGTCGATGGTCAGACACAAACACCCAGTTTAACCCAATTGAACCATATGTCTATGTCAACCAAATTATCTGGATTCATTAAGTTTAAGTTCCAATTATGGCTACCCCCGCCCGACAGGTATATTCATATCCTGTAAGGAAATCTATTAAAGGGTTATCTATCCTCAAGGAAGATCGTGGGCTATTAAGTCTAAGGCTGAAACCTAAAATCCCCATGTCTAGTTCATTTTAGATTTACCATATCAATCTTATTGGTGATCAGACAACAAGAAGCATTAAGCTTAAGAAGACTTAATAAATAAACCTTTAAATTACCCAACTATAAAATAATCCCTTATAAACCGGTGATATTAAAAGTCATCACAACCCCTAATTAACTAACACATAACTAGGACTATAAAAATAAAATACATAAAAATAAAATACAAGAAAAGTAAAATAAAATAAAATAAAATGCTAAGGTAAAAGGAATTACTTTTACTACTACTAATTTAGATATCTCCCATAAAATAATATAAAACTTGTGTTAAATTTACCAACCGACCAGTCTGGCGGTATCCTGATTAAGTCAAATTAAGTCCAACCAACCATTAAGGCGGAACCAAAAATAAATTTACCAACCGACCAGTCTGGCGGTATCCTTGATTAGTCAGGTTTAAACCAGATTAAAATTAAATTACCAACCGACCATATAGCGGTATCCCTTATTAAGTCAATATTTTAAATAGTTAATATATTATTTTTACGGGAGATTAATCTAAATAGTAACAGTAAAAGAATTACCTTTCACCCTAGCTGAAAAAGTTACTTCAACATGGTGAATAGTAAAAACTGTAAAAAGTAAAAAGTAAAAATTAAATTACTATTATTACAAAAGTAATTAAAATAAATTTACAAAAAAAAAATAAAAAAAAAATAAAATTAAAATATTTTTAGAGAGAGAAACTCTCTCTTCATCAAAGAATGAGAGAGAGAAAGGCACACATAATTCTGAAATTCGCGCAGTATTTATAGAAATATTTTTCACTGTTCCAGCGTCGCGACGCCAAGGATCTCAGCGTCGCGACGCTGGATTTGTCGACGTGGCACGCTGAGGAGACGACACGTAGCAAGGCGGCTGACTATTCACGCGACACGTGTCAAGGCGGCTAAGACTCAATGATTGTGATGACGTCATTGATGACGTCATGCTGACGCGGCGATGACGTGGCATGACGTGGCGTGGCGGCTGACTGTTCACCTGTCGGCACAATAGAATTGCGACACGTGGCGACACGTGTCACGCTATGATTGGCTGATGCTGACGTGGCATGTTGACTCGGTTGACCTGCTGATGTGGACGATGATGTGGCATGACACGTGGCAAGGTTGACTTGTTGACCGATGATGTGGCTGATGACGAGGCGACACGTGTCAAGTCTGAGTGTCGGCAGCATATGATGATGACACGTGGCACGGCGCATGTTAGCAGATCGGCTGTGATGGTGACACGTGGCACGGCGCATTTTAGCAAAGTCAAAACTTCTCAAATTGTTGACCGTTGACCAGGCGCATGTTAGCAGATTCGGCTCACGCTGGGCGTCGCGGCGCGCAGTGTTTCAGCGTCGCGACGCGCAAAAGACGGAAATATCCATGTTGACGCGTTTTTGTCCGGTTTTGCCCCAAATTGCCTCTAGTGCTGTCCAAACTTTATTTATCTGCAAGATAACAATAAAACACATCAAAACGTTCATAAAACTCAAGAAACTATACAAAATATTAAGTTAAATGAGTGGGAAATAGTGATATAAATACCACTCATCAAGTACTTATACAAATCATTCAATGCATCTTGCACCCGAGTCTCCACATCAAAAGCCTTAGAAATATCGTAAATTTGAGAGAGGAAGAACTTGACATATTTCATCTTACATCTTGGATCAAGAACAATACCAACAAATAACACCCAATTCACTTTTGTAGGATTCTCCCAATACTTGTCAAATTTTTTTCATATCAGTGGCCATTTTTTCTAACAACAAATCACCACTTTTCGCATATTGAAGTAATATGGTTTGAATCCTTACAAATTCATTGAAAAAATTATTCGAAGTCACATGCAAAAAACCTGAAAATGAAAGAGTAACATCATAAAATACTTGCAAAAACTTCACTAGACATCTACATCGACTCCAATCATCCTACCTAGGAGGCCCTTTAATTTTAACCCCATCAAAGTACAATCTAAACCTAGGATCATCATCTTCTAACCTGTAAAAGCTTTCTCAAAAATCTTCGCCGCCTCCAACATCAAGTAGGTAGAATTCCACATAGTTTCCATATCAAGACATTAAAGACTTTTACACTCAATCTTCTCCCGCTCCACACTACTCTTGAAACTCAACTTCCTAATAGGGGACGATCTCACATATCTTACCACATTTCTTATTTTCTCAATCACTTCATTATTATTTCGCAAGCCATCTTTTACAATAAGGTTAACAATATATGCACAACACCTTATGTGAATAAATTTATGACCTAAAATAGTGGTAGGCCATTCTTTAGTTCTACGTATTATATACCTTATTGCACCATTGTTAGAACTAGCATTATCCACAGTGATTGTGAAAATTTTATCAATTCCCCAATCTAACATGCATGCCTCAATGAATTTACCAATTGTCTCCCTTGTGTGATTAGGCACTTGACAAAAGTTTATAATTCGCTTTTAAAACTTCCAATCATCATCTATCCAAAGGGTTGTGAGACACATATAATTTAAATTTTGAATTGATGTCCAAGTATCTGTGGTTAGACACACACGTTGAGACTTAATTATATTTTTCAATTTCATCTTTTCATTTTGATACATTTTCAAACAATCCCTTGCAATAGTTATACGAGAAGGAACTATCATTCGGAGATTCAAATATTGAGAATAATTCCTAAATCCTTCCCTTTTCACCAATTAAAATACTAACTCATCAACCATTATCAGCCTAGCAAGCATAACCATTGCTTCTTCAATAGTAAAATGAACTGCTTTTAAGTTACCCACCTGTGGGAACACAGAAACTGGGCGACGCATGCTGATCCGGGCTCGCGGCCCGGTTGGGAGTACGGAGTAGCGTTTGAGAACGTGTTCGAACGGGACATGACCTGATGAAACAAAACACATTCGCATTCGAGTAGCATTCGTAAACGCGTTCGAATGGTAAACAGAAGGTTCGCATTCATATAGTGTTTGAGAACGCGTTCGAACGGGACCAGACCTGATGCATGATAAAACAAAGAAAATATGTGCGCGTTCGAGTAGCGTTAGTAAACGCATTCGAACGGTAAACAGAAGGTTCGCGTTCGCGTAGCGTCATTCGAACGCATTCGAACGGGACTGGACCAGATGAAACAAAACACATTCGCGTTTGAGTAGCATTCATAAACGCGTTCGAACGGTAAACAGAAGGTTCGCGTTCGTATAGCGTTTAAGAACGCGTTCGAACGGGACCAGACCGGATGCATGAAAGATGACGCAACACATACATAAATAAGAAAATCCACAATGTAGGACCTCGTGTGCCCGATTGAACTCGTTCCTATTCAATCGGGTGTACCTTGTCCGGCGTGGCAAAACATCGTGGTAAAGGTAGCCTTCAGGCATTTTCCCTCGAATAGAGGACCTTTAATCCACCCTAGTTAGCCCATGCGCATTAGAATGGAATACATGCATGAATAGAACAATGATATGCATAAAGTCAATGACATAATAAAAAGCGCGGCAAAACATCGTGGTAAGGTTGCCTTCAGGCATTTTCCCTCGAATAGAGGACCTTTAATCCACCATAGTTAGCCCATGCGCATTAGAATGCAATACATGCATAAATAGAACAATGATATGTATAAAGTCAATGACATAACAAAAAGCGAGGCAAAACATCGTGGTAAGGTAGCCTTCAAGCATTTTCCCTCGAATAGAGGACCTTTAATCCACCCTAGTTAGCCCATGCGCGTTACATCACAATGCATAGAAAGTAAAGACAACGATATAGGACTTCGTATGCTCGGTTGAACATATCTCACATCCAACCAAACATACTTTGTCCGGCGCGGCAAAGTATTGGCGTAAAGGTAGCCTTTTGGCCTTTTCTTCCCTCAAATGGAAAACCTTTAGACCAATATGCTAAGCCCATGCGCATCACATCATCAACATACAAACAAACAACATACAAAAAGTAAAATGGCGAAATATAAGATGCGGATAATAAACAATCAAGATAAAATAAAGGGAGATATGTGTCGTTTACTCAAGTGGTACGTGGAGTTGTATCCCAAGTACAGACCGCACTACCGTCCATTCGGATTCAGCTACGGAATTTACGTCTGGGTTTCCATCCTATATACCGCAAGAGACGACACATTTTCCCTTTCATTCGAAGACCACAACATGCATCCACAAACGACTCTCATGTGAATAAGACAATTAAAAAACGAATGACAATAAATAGAAAAAGTGCCCTCAGGTCTAACCTTTTAAATCACCTCTCGGATGTATGGTACACGATCGTCGGAAGGGCTAACGCTCCGCAACTCCTCCGGTTCACTGGTTCACTGCTCTCGTTCGTTGTCTCACTGTTTTGAGTCGTCGTTCTCCCTATTTTGCTGCTGTTTTTACTGTATTTCGCTGCTCTTTCGGTGACGTTTGCTGGTCACTATTTCAAGTATTTTAGGCCACTGTTTTGGGGTATTTGGGGCTGCTGTTTTGGTGATGTTAAGGGTTGTTGTTTAGGGGTGAGTTTCGGTAGTTTGGGGGTGTTCTAGGGGCAGTTTTTCGGTCAAACAGTGAATGTTTTATGTAGTGATTTTCGGTAATACAGTGGATGTTTTAGGGGATGTGATTTTCGATTATGGAGGGAAGAGGATGAGAGAAAATTCTTTGCTGCTTCTTGAGTGTATTAGGCGTGAATGGATAGGCTTTTTCTTTGTTGTATATGCGTGAGAGTTAGGGGGTTCAAGAGTTGGAATATCTTTGTTTTTTATAGGCAAAGGGGATGGGTGAATCTTTGCTTGACAATGAAGGGATTTGTGCATTAAAGGAGGATTTGATTTAGTGTTAAATAAGGAAAACCAAAGATTGATTGGAGACAAGATTTGGTTTGTTTAGGAAGGTTATATATTTAATTTGTTTTGTTTAGGCATGATATTTGTTTAGTTAGGAATATAATAATCTTGATTGATTTTAATTAGGCATGATTTTATTTAATTTCGGTATATGATTTATAGATTTTATTTAATTTTGTCATGTGTTAAATATGTATTTAATTAATTGGATATGTTTTATGGGTTTGGTGGGCTAATTGGGCTTGGATGTGAGGCTAGCAGCAAAACCAGAAATACCGACACCGTTCAAACGCCGATTCGAACGCTACACGAACGCCCGCAATCTGCTTGACGTTCGAACGTGGTCACGAACGCAGCACGAATGAAATTAGTGAACTTGTGAAATGAATCTGATGACATACTTATTCTGAATTTTCCCTTCCGACGTCCGTTTCCCGCGACTTCCGTGACTTAAAAGGTAGTGTCTCCAAATGAGACTCATCATAGGGACTTACATGCAAAAATGCAGTGCCTACACCACCCCTCTACCATCTACTACTTTTTCATATTTCAAGGTTTGTTATCTCTATAAGGGTACTTATTACACCTCACATCTATATGGGTACGTAAATTTTTAGTACCATGGAAACGAGAATCTTCCATATACTCATCTCCACAATAATTATACTTAGCTTTTTGTGCACCATCAACAACTATCTTCTCAAAATGATCCAAAAAAAAATAATCAAAATTATTACTACGTTGCGGCTTAGACTTCACCTTCTTAGTATATTTTCTTTTTTTAGGTGAGTGAGACTTACTTTGAGTTGCAGAAGTATTTATATTTGTAGCTTCATTATTCTCTTTCTCACTTGAACAATTCTCAACCTCCTTAATCATTAGGTCAAGTGCTTCGATTCACCCTATAATAATACATCAAAACAGGTTATCAAATTCAAAATGATAAACAATATATTATCATTAAATTTAAAACACAGACATAAATGTTAGAATTGTGAGATGAAAAATGGGTAAACTCCAAGATTAAATTTAAATCACAAGATTTTCTTGAAAAAAAAAAAACAAAAACCTTAAATTCCAGATGTTTCCTTTATTCAAAATCACAATGTACTATCACAAGCAAAGCAAGAAAGTATTTTTATCAAAAGGTCCATAATAGAAACCAAGTGAAAAGAATTCAGAATGTAATCACTAACCACAACAAAAATTCCAAAGTACCAACAAAACATAAAACAATCATAAAAGCAAGGACTTGCCAATTATTTCCAAATTAACCATAAAAAAAAAAACCAGTGACAGATCTCAAACAGAGAAACATTGCAAATTATTTGATTGTAAATTGCCTAATCATATACTAATAGAGAAACATTGCAAACAGAGAAACATTACAAATTACTATAACAGACAAAAATGTGTGTGTGTCGTGTGCCACTTATAGAACAAGAATACCCTTAACCATAAAAAACCAGTGTGTGTGCAGTGTGTGCCGTGTGCCACTGCCACTTATAGCAGTGTGTGTGCACTGTGTGTATTGTGTGAAGAGAATAAAAGAGAAAAGAATAAAAGAGAATTGAAGTGTACCTTGAGGCTTCGATTGAGTGAGGAGAGAATAGAAATTGAATTGGGAGAGAAAACAATGAGGAGGAGACGGTTGGCTGCTGAGGGTGAGGGGCGAGGGCTGCTGAGAGAATAAGTTTGAAGCCCTAAATTTTTTGAAGCCAATTTATATGAGTGAGCAGAATTCGGGTCGAGTCGGGTTTGACCTGATTTTTTTTAAAAAACCCGTAACCCGACCCGAATTCTGCGGGTCAGGTTTCTTCAACCCGATTTTTTTTACTGAGTTTAGAAACCTGATTGGGTCGGGTCGGGTTTCGTCGGGTCGACTTTTGTCCCGCAGAATTGTTCACCCTCATTTGACACAATTTTTTAAAGAAGCAACATAGATCAAGTACGACGTCGTATACATTTGATGACAGATGAGGTCGAATGCCATCAGGAAGGAGAATCTCAAGAAGCAAATGATAGTCATGACTCTTTAACCCAATTATCGTATCATCTCTGACCCAACGTCCAATATTCGATGCATAATCATCAGGAAATTTCACCATTTTCAGCCAATCACAAAATGATTTTCTCTCTGGTTGAGTTAGCACGTAACTAGCATGTGGCTTAATAAGACCTCAATGAGTGGCATGTAAATGTAATTTCTGCGAATTCTAAGATCTTGTAGGTCCAATCTAGCATTTTCAGTGCCTTTCGTCTTACCCAAAATGTTGAACAGTGTGCCACTAAACTCTCGTATATATTTTTCTATATGCATTACATCCAAATTATGTCGTAGATTTAGACTCCCTCAATACTCTAACTGAAATAAAATACTCATTCCCGTCCAATTCAACTCTTCAAGTTGACGTTTTCGATTTTTATCTCTATTATTAGGATGTTTCCCTAGTGTGCAATCTCTGAGATGTTGATGTTGGCAAAATATGTCAAATCTAGACAATGGATTGAGCATACTCTGAGGTTCTAGTTGACCGTTGAATAATTTACTTCTCCGCCAAAGATGACTCAACTTAAGAAATCACATATACCCTGTGTATCCTATTTTATTCCATAACCGATGTGAAGGTGTTTCATCGGCACAAACTAGACATGTCATGTATCTCTTTGTTCTCGATCCAGATGATGAACCATAAGCTGGAGAATCATTAATGGTCGACAATAATACGGCATACATTTGAAAATACTGTTGAGAAGCTGCATCGTAGGTATGCACTCCGATATTCCATAATTTCTGTATTTCCTTGATTAATGATCTCAAGTAAATATTCATATCTTTACCAGAGGAACGTTGACCAGAGATAAAAATTATGGGCCACATATTGTAAGAGTTGTACATATTCCCAAATGGATTAAAACCATCGGAGGCGAGACCTAACCTGACATTACGGGGGTCCTCAGCGAAATGAGGGTACATGTCATCAAATTCCTTCCACTCGGTTCCATCCGCAGAATGTCTAGGTATGCCTTCCACACCGATCCTCTTTTCATGATGCCACCTCATGGCAGTCACTGTGTATCGTGACATGAATAACCTCTGCAGCGTGGGCGTTAATGAGAAATATCGAAATATCTTATGAGGCACTTTCTTCCCACGACCACAGACTTTGTACCGATTTTCACCACAGATCGAACAATATTCAAGTGATTCATACTCAGCACGAAATTATACACAGTCATACTTACAAGCATCAATGGATTCATACCTCATTCCCAGATCACACAATATTCTTTGCCTCGTAATATGACTTAGGCAATTCGCTGCCAACCGGTAACATTTGGCCTAGTAAGTCTAGCATCATATCAATATTTTTGTTGGTCATTCTGTTCATCACTTTAATGTGTAATAATTTCATAATGAAATTCAAGATCGACATCTCAGTACATTCAAATGATATTTTTTGTTCCTCATCAAGTAATTGACTAAATAAATTTTGATCATTTCCATCTAATACTGGTATGTCACCGCCAATACTATGACCGACTTGTGGACCTTGTCAGTCACACAAAGCATTGGTTATCTCATCATTTACCGGTTGATTGTAACTACTACTCCCTTTATCAGAATCAATAAATTGTGATTGAGAATTATATTAATCACCATGATAAATCCATATACGGTAAGTTGGTGATATTCCCAGCATGTATAAATGATTCTCAACTTCATCTAAATGTTTCCTTTTCCTATTCAAACAACTACATCAATGTGTTGCTTTGTCGATTCCATGAACTCATAAACTCCATTACGGTATTCAATATTCAATCTATCTACCGAGCTGATCCGATTTCTATCCATTTCAGCCAAATATTTACATATAAAAAAATAATTATTAGACATTATAATAAACTCATCAACATCACCAATTCATTAATTATTTATTTAAGCAAACACATATTTAGTTAATTAATTACAAAACAAAACATATTTAGTTAATTAATTACAAAAATATACATATTTAGTTAATTAATTAATTAATTAATTACAAAACAAAACATATTTAGTTAATTAACTAATCTACATATATGCATCATAAACAACTAACAACAAATTAACTAATACATACAATGTATATAATAAAGATAATTATAAAAAATTAAAACCATAATTTTTTAGAAAGATTAAACTTAAATTAATTAAGTGGGAGTACTGATTCAAATATAAGGAAAAATAAAGAGAGATAAAATAAAAATTACCTTATGAAAAATTAAAGTTTTGTTGAAAATTTGTAGGAAAGTTGTGAGTGAACTTGCAGATGAGAGAATAAAATTACAGATGAGAGAAAGAGCAGAAGGAGGAAGAAGTGTTAGGGCTTCTACATTTTAATAAAGTTTTTGCGACAAATTTACCTAATTTGACGCTAAACACTTTACATTTAGCGTCAAAATTATATTTCGACGCTAAAGGTAATAGGATTGTCGGTGGAGTTGTAAGAAACATTTAGCGTCGAATCGTGCGATGTTAAAAGTTGTACCTTTAGCGTCGAATAACTAATACAACATAAAAAGTTGTACCTTTAACGTCAAAAATTATTTCGACGCTAAAGGTAACAAGATTTTTGGTGGAATTTTCAGAAACCTTTAGCGTCCACATAATTTTCGACGCTAAAGGTACAACTTTTAGTGTCAAAAATGAATTACGACTCTAAAAGTCTACCCTTTTACATCGAACTTTTATTTCGACACTAAAAATTTACTATTTTGCATCGAATAGAGGAATCAACGCTAAAATTAATTATTAGCGTCAAAAATTATTTCGACGCTAAAGGTCTATTTGTTGGGGTTTTGGGCAAAGGGCGCAGCAGAAGCGCTGTTCAGTCGAAATAGTAATTTAAAAACTTTTAAAATTACCGAATGAATTATTCAATATCCAATATGAATAATTCATTCATATTTCACCTATACATATTTATTCGATATCAAATAACGACATAAATAGTTAAGAAACGTCGCGAAACTTTTACGAAAATGTTTTTCCGTAAAATGGCATAAACTCGTTTTTGACCGAACCGACTACCCAATACACATGAGGGCTACCCAGATCAGCCCCAATAGTATTAGGGCAGTTCATGGACTGCCCGAACAGTGACAAAATCATTGTTTGGGCAGCCGTCACCCGATTGGCTCAAAAGTCACCCGGAAACGTCGTTTTTCGCCGTTTTCGCTTATTTCAACTCCGAAATAATTTCCGGAAATTGTTCCAACACCCAAAACACATCCACTACATTCAAATGACATCATTTTCATCACAATTAAGCCAGTTTTCCAGATCTAATTTTGCAACAAAAATAATCAATTTTTCATGCTTTAATCCAACTTTTCAACATTAATCATATAAATCAAAACACCAATTCAAGTCACCACCACCATGAAGCACCCAAGAACAATTATAGGCATTACAAAGTGGTCATAACACTCTAGAATGGCAACATATCATCAAATGATCAATTTGAATAAATATTACAATAATCATCCAAATCAATCACTTCACACATGCAATATACCTCCAAATCCATCCTCCAAAACCAAAAGCCCCAAATTTATAGAAAATAAGAAACCCTATATCTCACTAGATCTTCAAGAAATAAGAAATAATTTCTAAGCTTGGGGATTTGTAGAATTATCTTTAATCCTTTAATTCCTTAGTTTTTTTTCCTTGATTTTCTTATTTCTCCATCTTGAATCATCAAGATATATTTGGAGTGTATTTTTGAGTCCATTTTCGGCCATGGAGGAGAAGCCAAGAAGAAAAGAAATTTTTCCCCTTTTTAAATCCAAAATGCCGACTTTGGAGGGGCAAAATTATCAATTTTGTATTTTAATTTCATGAAATCAAATTTGGACAAATCAAATTTGCACACTTAAAGCTTAATTAAAACATGCCACATGTATCAATAATAATTAAACATGTTGCATAACATTTATGTAATATGAATATTATTTAATTATTCAAATATTTAACATTTAAATATCTAAATAATTAATTAATATAATTATTATTATATATGTATTTTATTTACATTAAATAACAAATACATATATTAATGACATGTGTCAAAATCTCATTTGACAATTAATTAATGTGTATCTAATCAAATTATGTATCAAATACAAATACACAATAATTACAATTGACCAAAAATGCCCTTATGCAGGTGTTTTCGTTTAACCGTTTAAACGATTCGAATTAATTCATTTAATCCGATGAAGTATTATGAATAATCTATATTATTCATAACGTGTTGCTCAAGTGCTCAATGAGTACACTTCATATAACGAGACTCTCTAAGTTTAGGTTTATCAGTCACGAAATCCAATTTCGTGTCCATAATTCACCCACTCATGAATTATGACGACCACAAATAATCTCGCTAAACTATGCAAGTCAAGGTCATTGCATACGTATAATCCCTTCGTCACATACTATTCATATTATACCTGGGATATAGATAAGAATGTCAAATTCTTATGGTATAATATAGTCGACTTTCAAATCTACGATATCTAAATAACACTCGGAACTGATTTTCGAAGTTATACCACGGCCATGTATTTACTAGATCGTAAACACGTGTATGATGCCTATACCCTGTACACAGGAATGAAAGATTCTATCTTGATACGCACATGATATCATAAACATCAGTGCACACCCAACGAACATGCGGAGGTCTGATCTAAATAGATCAGTGACGTGACTGCCATCAAGGTGTGGATGATAACTCATATATCCACAGTGGTATCTCAAGTCGAAGGACCACTATGCTCGGTCAACTCGAGAAGATTCCTATTGACGTTGGTGTACCATTTATTAGGAAATCTTCTGTGAGTCGTTCATGTTTATCAAATAAACATCTTCATGTCTATACGAGTCTCCCTAGACTCATGGTTCATTGAGATAAACCATTGGACCAAGTCACGATATACGACATGTACTGGTCTCAGCGGATTTTACTAACCGACCCGTGTTAGTAAATCTTGACAAGGAACTTTATTTAATGATATACAACTTATAGTGACACTTCCCAATGTCAATTACAAACTACATTGTAACTGCGCACTACGTTGTAAATCCTAGGGTCTTTGTCTAATATACACGTATCACTAAATCAGATTCAATTTCAATCTAATCATAATTAGATATCTAATCGTAATTAGATCGAATATGTGTATAAAAGACAAGAGGTGCTTCCATTAAATAAGTAATATTATGGAAAAATGAATTGTTCGTATTTATGAATCGGACATAATACGTTCCGGATTGCCACTCTGAGCACCAACTCTAACATTATTTTCTTATAGTGCTACAATAACTTCCCATATATACACATTCTTTCTCAACCATATTTCACGATTAAGTCCATAATTCACTTCCAACCACAAGGAATCATTTATATAGTCCAAGCAAGTAAATTAATCACACTTTAAAGCTAAATACGTTTCCGAAATACATTATGCATAAATCGAATATAACAATGAATTATACGAAAATAAAGATTCGGAGGTCTGTTACTACTTGGAGGGTCGAGACAGTACGGAGATCAGTGGCTACATTTTATCCAGCATGTGGCTCCCATGCACCGCACCTCCAGGCCACGTGTGGGCCTCACACGCCGCTGCTTAAGGCGCATGTGAGCACCAATTCGTTGGCGATTTGTCAATCGGAGTTTCGGATCAACGGAAAATCGAGAAAAATCATAAAAAGCTTATTACCATAAAATTGGCGAAAATCGACAGTTTCCTACGATTTTAGATTTCATCATGAAATCATTTATATTCTCTTTTGTAACTTCGCTGTTTAAATGGGAAAAATCTGAATTCATCCTTGATTATGACATATTTAGTAATTATAATTGATTATGAATGTTTCTGTCAACTCAAACACTCGATTGTTAGAGTCGTCGTGAGTTATCTTAAATTTAAGGAGACTTAGATGAATTCCAATTAAACTTCTACTGATAAATAATAAAAATAATAAATAAATAAATTATACACTAAAATTTAAAATATGGGACCTCAACCCACCTCTTCCTAAAGGCCATGGTATACTAAGTACCAACATCAAAAAAATTTCCCTATTATTATTAGCCTTTGGTTTCTAACAAAATTAAAAGAAATCGCAAATGTAATGGTATATATATAAGTTAAAAATACTTGTAATTAATGTCGTATTTTAAACATCAACCAATCACAGTAAGGTTCGGAATAGGAACTGAACTGTCAGATTCAGTTGGCCAGCAGAAACTAAGAGGCCTGGGGGGGCCGGAACTTGAGTGCAAAGTAACAGTTACAGTTATAGTTACCGGTACTAGAGATATCTTATTACACTACAAAGTAACAAGTAACTAACTTCTCATAATTAGATACGGACAAATCTTTACTTAGTTAATAGTTACTGGCCACATAAATCCCACGCTCTTCTATTATAATACAACGAACCAAAACTAAATAAAACCCCCCAAAAAAAAAAAATTCAATCACAAAACTACTGTTTTTTTTTTAATTTGTATTTTTTTCCATATCAATGAAGGTTTTGGCTGATCTTGGTTGGTGTTACCGGCGTTCAGCCCAGGGGCGGCGGCTGCAACCGGAGGAACCGGATAACAATGTACAGGTGGTATTGGTGAATGGCTGTAATGAGACATGGTCAAAGCCGATGCGAAAGAAGATGAATGTGTCAAAATATTGGACACCGGAGCTGTCGGTGATATCGGAAGATAGAGTTGTCTCATTCTTGGAGATTGATCAAGAAAATGCTCATCATCATCATCACCAGTATGAAAATAAAGTGTCAAGTAAAATTAGACAAACGGCTAAGCCAGCTCCTACTTCTTATTGTGTCATCAACCTTTAATGTTGTTCATTAATAAGAGTATTAAAATTTATATATATGTTAATGCTATTAGTTTTGTTATTTACAGGAAAAAATTTATGCCAAAGATGATTCCAGCGTTCGGGCCGACGCTGTTCATGTTCTGATAGTCTATGTAACATGTTTTGTATGAATATAGAGTGCATATATAATATAGTGTTATGCTAATCTTTGCTATTTTTATGTGAAATTTTCTGCATTATGGTATCACTATTTCCTCAATAAGTGGTGAATTTGATATTTGATTCTATAAAGTTCATGGGAATTGCTGGGGGAACTTGCTCCTCAAGTGCTACAATTACTTGTGACCAGAATTTTCTCCTTCACTGGGCTTCCCAGTAATGTAATAAGGTCGTATTTCCGGCCTTAAGGGAATAACTAATACAATAAAGCTATACGATTCAGCTTCGACCTTCAAGATACAATAACGGATCACCACAAGTTTGCACTTTAATGTGATGAATACAGAACAACAGCAATTGTAGTGGTGGAAAAGATAGAATCTTGGAGTAGAAAACTTTTTTTTCATATATTTGTTTCCTGGTTTTTATTTTTTCTAACGTTTCAGCTTTTCCATTCCTTTGGTATTTATCTACAAACCCTCCTTTTATTTAGCCATTAGCACTTGAATAATTCGTTAAGAATATATCATCCAAACCAAGTCAGGATCTCACATTGAGAAAATCATGCACACGTCTGAAGAAGTCACTAAGATTTTATAATTTAAATTACTGACTTATTCAACTTGATCCAAAAGAGGTATTTTGGTATTTTTGCAATACCACCAATATATGTTACAGAAGTTAATAACCGTTTATGTTTTGCCTTGCTGACGGGAGAGATTCTTTGGTGCAACAGTAGTATGTTAACAGAACAATCAACGAATTCAATTATTTTAATATTGAAACAGAAACTTTCAAATAAAAGGAATACAAACCAATCGAGTAACTTAGAAACAGGAAATAAAAATCAACAACAAAAAACTTACAATGTAAGTAATTGAAAAGAACAAAACAACAAACTGACTTTGTAGATTGAGGCTAGCACTGAAGGCTATGTCCTACAGCAGAAATTCGCCTCTACTCTTGTGCTTTTAGTTCTTCGGACGTTTGCCACCAGGATTCAACAATCTGATGATCGAAGATTCTGCACTGAAAAACCGATCCCTTGCGAATTTACTTGGTGTTTGCTTTTAATGATCAACAAGTTTGTATATTGAGAATTTTATGAATTTCAGATTATGTATCTTAGATGCTCTTCTGCAAGTCTATCTTCCTTTTTATATATTGAAAGAAAAAATGGTTGTCCATTCAAAAACGATTTTCAGTTTACAGTTATATTCCAAAAGGTATGTTGATCAGACATACTCTTCTATTTAAAGAATAAAACCAAAAAAATATTTTTTGAAAAGGTAAGACATTTATTCAATGACTCACAAGAGCCCAAGGCCCATCTTTGAATAATTAATATATATTAATATATTAATTGCCATGCCAACCATACATCAACTAAGCCCAAGCCCAAGCCCACTTGCTTTTTCCAATTTAATATAAGTGTTTAGAATACACTTATAAACCTTTCATATTCTCTATACATTTTAGATGTGGGACTTCCCCCACTATTTCTATACAAACTCCTACAATACCCCACATTTGTATAGCAAATAGTGGCGATACTATACACATCATGATCTGGAGAAACTTAAAATCGATACGCATCAGGAGAGGTGTCTTTTGGACTTGAACCTTCCGTAGTAAGTACTTATTGGATTTAACGATGAATCAGTGTGTATAGGAGACATTGAACTGTTCATTACATTTCATAAATCAAGACAATAAGTATCACACATATCGAATTTTGACACCTTTCAATTCATACGGTTGTGTTCATTTTGGTCCTGAAAAATCCTGGATTCATAGGAGCTTTAGAGAATTTAGCCATATTATTCTCATAATGCGACCTCACATTACTCCTATATAGGTGACACGACGATTATAAGTATCATGCAATACTAATTTTCTTTCTTCCGTTAATATCATTAAGAATGATTAATCATTCATCCTTATCGTCATAGATAGCATAACTTTTCTTATCATAGGAATGAGTAGTTTGTTATGCTCTATTACTTGAGTTTCACCCAACTAGTTTGCCACATTGAACCTAGAATTGATTTACCAATTAACTAGGTTGGGTTTCCGCTAAGTTACTTTTCATTGTGCTGGCTTTAAGCCCATTCCCCTCGATAAATATAACACTTGCTCCTTTGGTATACCTTTTGTTAATTGATCTGCAATATTCTCCTTAGATTTTACAAAATCAATGGAAATAATGCCAGTTGAGAGCATTGTTTTATTGTGTTATGTCTACGTCTTATGTGCCTTGACTTTCCATTATACATATGGCTCTTTGCTCTCCCAATAGCAGCCATGCAGTCACAATGCACACATATGGCCGTCACAGGTTGAGGCCACATCGGAATATCTTCCAAGAAATTCTTTAGCCATTTCGCTTCTTCAGCAACTTTATCCAAGGCTATGAATTCTGATTCCATTGTTGAACGTGCTATACATGTTTGTTTTTGTGATTTCCATGATACTGCAGCTCCACCAAGTGTAAACACATATCCACTTGTTGCTTTTTCTGTATCATTCGAAATCCAATTGGCATCACTATATCCTTCCAAAACTGGTGGATATTTCGTATAATGCAATCCAAACTTCATTGAGTATCTAAGATATCTTAATACTCTAACTAAAGCATCTCAGTGATCCTTTGAAGGATTACTCGTATATCTTGCCAATCTATTTACAGAGTAGGCAATGTCTGGTCTAGTACAATTCGTGATGTATTGTAATGTCCCAATTATACGAGAATATTCTAGTTGTGACACATTATCCCCAATATTTTTCTTTAATGTACTTTTAGGATCAAAAGGAGTTTTAGATAGACTACTATCAAAATGTCCAAATTTCCGAAGAATCGCTTCCACGTAGTGTGATTGGCTTAGAATATAACCATCACTACTTCTTTGAATTCGAATTCCTAAGATCACATCAGCTTTACCCATGTCTTTCATATCAAAGGTCGAATTCAATATTTTCTTCGTGGAGTTTATGACACTGAAATTCGGTCCCATGATGAGCATATCATCAACATATAAACATACAATGACAAATGAATCATTATTCATTTTCTTGATGTAAACACATTTATCACATTCATTGATCCGAAATCCATGTGATAACATTGTATGATCGAATTTCTCATGCCATTGTTTAGGCGCTTGTTTAAGTCCGTAAAGTGACTTCACAAGTTTACACACTTTTTTCTCTTTTCCTTTTGCCACAAACCCTTCAGGCTGTTCCATATAAATTTCTTCATCCAACTCACCATTTAAGAATGCAGCTTGATGTATTTCCAAATTATAAATTGCTGCAATCACTATTAACATCTTTATAGATGTTATTCTGGTTACTGGTGAGTATGTGTCAAAGAAATCAAGTCCTTATTTTTGACGGTATCCTTTAGCTACCAAACGAGCTTTGTATTTATCAATTATACCATCAGGCTTCAATTTCTTTTTGAAAATCCATTTGTAACCAATCGGTTTGAAACCGGATGGCAAGTCTACTAGCTCCCACGTAGGGTTTTGTAGAATGGATTCTACTTCGCTATTTATTGCTTCCTGCCAATAAACAGATTCAGACGAAGTTATGGCCTCTTGATATTTTGAGGTTCAGCTTCAGTGAGAAAGTTAAAAAATCAGGTCCATAATCTTTTGCTACCTTGTTCTTTTTTTTCCTCTTCTAGGTTCTAAATCTTTCTCTTGGAGAGTTGATTTATTTGGTTCCAAATCCTTGTTTTGAACACCAGATGAAGAGGCAACATCATTCCCATTCTCTTGATTAATTCAAGCATTTTTCATTTATTTTTATCAAGTCTATCTTTATAAGGAAATATATGCTCAAACCATTCAGCATTAGTAGACTCAATAATTGTATTTACTTGGATATCAGAAATTCCAGATTTGATTACTAGAAAATGGTATGCTGCATTATTATTGGCATATCCAATAAACACACAATCAATGGTTTTAGGTCCAAGTTTAACTCTTTTAGGTAATGGAACTTGAACCTTTGCTAGGAAACCCCACACTTTCAGGATTTTGTATGCTGGTAGCCTTTTCTTCCATTTTTCATATGGAGATTGATCACTCTTATTTGGTGGAATTCTGTTTAAGATGGTGTTAGCTGTAAGTAACGCTTCACCCCACATATTATGTGGTAAACCAGAACTGTTAAGCATGGAATTCATCATATTCATTAGAGTTCTATTTTTTCGTTCAGCTACCTCATTCTGTTGTGGAGTGTAGGGTGCTGTTGTTTGATGAATTATTCCATTAGAAGCACAAAATTCTGCGAAGGCATTAGATTCATATTCTCCGCCTCTATCATATCGCAATATTTTGATCTTCTTGTCTAACTGATTTTCCACATCAGCTTTATATGTCTTAAACATATTCAAAGACTCATCTTTGCTATGTATCAAATATACATAACAGTATCTACTACTATCATCTATAAAAGTGATGTAGTAATTCTTTCCACCACGACCGGTATTGATTTAAAATCACCCAAATTTGTATGAATTAATTCTAATAATTCATTTGATCTCTTAGTCACATATTTATATGACTTGCTAGCAAACTTTGATTCAACACATGTTCACATTTATGCATATTATCTTTTGTACAATTAGGCAATAAGCCAAGATTGACCATTCTATGCATACATTTAAAGTTAATGTGACCTAGTCTAGCATGCCATAATATAGAATATTCAAGCAAGTAAACAGAAGCCTTATTTATTTTATTAATAGCATCATCAGCAATTACATTGAGTTTAAAGAGCCCTTCAGAGAGGTAGCCATTTCCTACAAATGTTCCCCCCTTAGTAAGAACAAATTTGTCAGACTCAAATACAAGTTTGAAACCCTTCTTGCTTAATACAGGACCAGAAACAAGATTCTTAGTAATTTCGGGGACATGCAGTACATCCATAAGGGCAACTCTTTCCCAGAAGTGAATTTCAGAACCACTTTCCCTTTTCCAGCAACAGTTGCAGCAGCGTTGCATTGCCCATATATAACTTTTCATCACCATTGTTAGGAGTGTAGGTAACAAACATATTTTTGTTTCCACAAATATGTCTTGTTGCACCAGTATCCACCCACCAATCCTTACTGTCAGTCAGTAAATTCACTTCAGAAACAACAATACCAACAAATTATTCCTCAACAATATTTGCTTGTTTGTTGCTGTTTTTATCATTTGGACCCGGATTTCCTTTCTTGTGGCGACAGTCTAGTGCTCGGTGTCCAATTTTCCCACACACCCAACAAGCACCTTTAATTCCCTTGAAATTCTTCTCTTTTGGAGCAAAAACTTTCTGAGTTTTATCCTTCCCTTTATTGTTCCATTTATTCTTCTGGTTTTGAGGCTTAGGCTTAGACGCCCCTCCACTCTCAATGACATTTGCCTTGGCTTCAAATTCTTGGACATTCAGCCCTTCACTCTTGCGGTGATCTTCTTGCACCCTCAGTTTGAGAACCAAATCCTCCATTGACATATCAGTCTTTTTATGCTTCAAATGTATCTTGAAATCATTCCAAGATTGAGGTAATTTTTCTATCACAGAACCGACAGCAAACTGTACCGGTAGAACCATGCCTTCAGCCACAAGTTCATGGATAAGAATCTGTAATTCTTCCACTTGGTTGACAACAGTTTTTGAATCCACCATTTGGTACTTCAAAAATTTCCCAACAATGAACTTCTTTGAACCAGCATCTTCGATCTTATATTTATTTTCCAGGAATCCCATAGATCATTGGCAGTCTTATAAGATCTGTAGACATCATACAAAGAGTCATCAAGACTATTCAGAATATAATTCCTACATAAAAACTCATTGTGTTTCCATGCATCAATTGTATTGAGTTTTTCTGCAGGAATGTTATCTCCCTCTGCCACAGGGCATTCTTCCTTGACGACATGTGCAAGGTTCAATGTTGTTAAATAAAACAACATCTTCTGTTGCCATCGTTTGAAATCCAGTCCTTTGAACTTGTCTGGTTTCTCAACATGAGGCTTCACAGCATTCGCAGATTGTTCCATTGGAATTTCTGCTATAGATTGTTAACAGAACAATCAACGAATTCAATTATTTTAATATTGAAACAGAAACTTTCAAATAAAAGGAATACAAACCAATCCAGTAACTTAGAAACAGGAAATAAAAATCAACAACAGAAAACTTACAATGTAAGTAATTGAAAAGAACAAAACAACAAACTGACTTTGTAGATTGAGGCTAGCACTGAAGGCTATGTCCTATAGCAGAAATTCGCCCCTACTCTTGTGCTTTTAGTTCTTTGGACGTCTGCCACCAGGATTCAACAATCTGATGATCGAAGATTCTGCACTGAAAAACCGATCCCTTGCGAATTTACTTGGTGTTTGCTTTTAATGATCAATAAGTTTGTATATTGAGAATTTTATGAATTTCAGATTTTGTATCTTAGATGCTCTTCTGCAAGACTGTCTTCTTTTTTATATATATTGAAAGAAAAAATGGTTTTCCATTCAAAAACGATTTTCAGTTTACAGTTATATTCCAAAAGGTATGTTGATCAGACATACTCTTCTATTTAAAGAATAAAACCAAAAACGTTTTTGAAAAGGTAAGACATTTATTCCATGACTCACAAGAGCCCAAGGCCCATCTTTGACTAATTAATATATATTAATATATTAATTGTCATGCCAACCATACATCAACTAAGCCCAAGCCCAAGCCCACTTGTTTTTTCCAATTTAATATAAGTGTTTAGAATACACTTATAAACCTTTCATATTCTCTATACATTTTAGATGTGGGACTTCCCCCACTATTTCTATACAAACTCCTACATGGTATGGTGACGTGTACCACAAGCGAATTAAAAAATGACATGTAGAGTTTTTTTCACCTATTTTTTTAGTTGTTTTTTATTTTTAGCACGTGTGGGCAGTAGATGATTGGTTTGTTGCATGAATGACGTGGTAAACTGTTGCATCAAAGATTTTCTCTGCTGACGGGTATCCATCAGGCGTGAAAATGGCATTTGGTTATTATGTCAGAGGTATCGCCGAAACAATCTTTTCAGAAATAGTAAGAATGTAGCTGCATACATATTAAATTCTCTTCAGAGCCCGCAACGTGGGAAGTCTCGAGACCATCCTTATGTCGAGGTAGCCTTCTTTGGAGCCAGCTTTTCTTCTTCAATGGGCTTGCGCCAAGTATCAGGTTCAGTCTCTGATCTTGTTGCTGCATCTCAGCATCCCTACTGTTCCATATCAGTTTTCAATTCACTTGATTGTCATCTTTTACACGTCCCATCTGTTGTTTCCTTTAGAAATTCTTTCAAATCCTTTTGTCCGTCATAGGCAAGATTGTCAGTATTTTGGTTGTGTTAAGTGGATGGAACCAACCTCTCTGACGTTGCTTCATTATTCTTGGAAATGTTAAACCCTTCATCCACAAATAATTCATCATTTTAAGCAACATAAGTTTACTGCCATTCTATAAATGAATTGTGATAGAGTTCTGTAATCAACTCTATACATAATTTGTCTTCATGACGGTGTCAAACATCAATTTGATGGTGACAGTCTGTTGCAGTATGCTTTTGTGAAATCCTAGAACTGATCACATACCATTGAGATTTGGGATGGACCAGAAATGAACCAGTCACATTCCTCACCAAATTTTCTAAAATGACAGAATAATACTTGGCAGAATGACAAGATTAGGCATTATATATAATACATACCACGTCCCGTGGATGGGCACTACCGAAGATGAGTCGTATCAGTTGAAGATAGGGTTTTTTTTTTTATTAGCTTAAAAAAGAAACCAGAAACACTAAGTACAAGGCATTTCTGAGAGAGCTAGTAACCAAACTTGTAGATGACACTGATCTGTCACATACCCTCACAATACGCTAAAAACGGGATCAAAATTCAAAATTATGATAGGAGAGTTAACAAATGAGGAAATGCCGACATTTCTTGTCACAACCCCCTCCCTAGAGCGGATCTAACCCTAAAAATGGGTTTACAGACTTCTTTAGTTCGAGCATTTTACATGTCACACAATACAAACATATATGCAAAAAAATAATGATTTTTAAATTACAATTTAGTAAATCACCGAATAAAGTCTCTAATATTAACAATACAACAAAATTGATTTTTAGTCGCTAAAATTTTCGTCGCTAAAAGCTATTATTTCGCCACTAAAACTATTAGTGGCGAAAACTATTTTGCCACTAAAAGTGCAACACAAAAGGTATTAGTGACGAAAATTTAATTCGCCACTAAAAGTACATTTTCAGTGGCGAAATTAATTTTCCACTAAAAGTATATTTTTTTCGTCACTGAAGGTTCATTTTTAGTGGCGAAATAGTTTTCGCCTCTGAAAATTCACTTTTAGTGTGGAAAATTTCGCCACTAAAAAATCCATTCTTTTCGCCACTGAAGGTCATTTTTAGATCGCCACTAAAAGTAATTAGATTTCGTGGGGAAATGATTATCGCCACTAAAAGTGAAATTGTAGTGGCGAAAAAAGTCACTTTAGTGGCGAAATGAATATCTTTTGTGACGAAATTATATAGAAAAAATTGTTTACACCATATGATATTTTGTATTGTAAAATGATACAAAATATATTTTAATATATTAATATATTAATATATGTAAATAGAATTTTGTATTTACAAGCAAAAAAATATATTATGTTCCAATATTAAAACAGACAAATTATCAACTAGTTATAATTCAAAAATCAAAAGCTATTGTTTCATCTCACATCTAAATTTACATTCTATATTCAAACTACAAAAAAGACTTTGAACATATGGTGAAACGAAATCATTCATTAAAAGAACTAGCTTCTCATTTGTCCACTGCTTTTTCAACCAACAAAATAGTTACCTGCATTTGTATGAAAACAATTATATCAGTATATATTAATCTCATATCAATAGATAAATAAAAACTAATTATATGTAAAAAAAAAAAAAAAAAATTAAAACTAAAGAATTGAGAAACATATCATCTGAAACCGATTCGATGTGATTTTAGTCTTTTCTTACTATCTTCACCATCCTGAGGTTAAGTTTAAAAAAAAAATTACAACCAAACTACTTTACTTTGCAATCTTAAAAATTGATATCAACTCACTTTTCTCTATAAAGTTGTCGTTGGAGTTGATCTTGCAACTGATCCATTCAAAGCCTTTTGATCTATATAATAAAATGTAAATTCCGCAATAATAATGCTATAGGCATCACAAATATATTTAATTAAAAAACAAGTACATGTGACTCACGTTGATCTCCAAGCATATGAGACATATATTCTTGTGCACCATTCACCGCAATATTACATATCAAGCAAGTATACAACTCCTATAAATATGACCATCAAATATGACAATCAAATATGTTTTAAAGAATTTTTTGCCATTTTATTAATCAAAACATAACTTACAATATCACATTAAGTTGGACCAATATCATTTGGGACTGATTTTTCTCATCAACAGGCTTTGAAGAAGATGAACTGGACTGTAAATTTATTGAGCAAATATATCAAAACACAAGAATATAGAAATAGCTTTGTATAAATATCTTATTATTTACTGGTGGATGATGACTCTCCTGCGAAGAGGCTAACTCTTCTTTCACCAACCGTTGCAATTTGCAACTCTTTTTCCATTTCAATGCGTAACTCCTCCCGCAACTTGGACTCTATCTCTACACTAAGTGTAACTCGAAGTTTAGCCTTTTTTTAGACAAAAGTTAGCAACTTTCTCCTCAACTTCAGATTGAATTCGAGTAGTTATCTCTTCATTCGTCGCACTATAATCATTTTGTTACCCTCCATGATTTACACTTTTGAAAGGGAGAGGGTCTTCTCCCATACCTCTTTGGTATCATGATCTATGCCCAAGAACAATTGTGAAAGCCTCTTGGGTTATAAGTGTGTCAACTTCATTGCATTGCAATTGTGTTTCATGCAATTCCCTCAACTTTTGATAAGCTTCTTGAGCCTCTTTATCCACCCAACTACCATCAATTTTCTTTCTTTCTTTGGCAAAAGTCTAAGATATTCTGTTGGTTCTGCAGTATTTTCAAGGGTACTTGTCGTGCTTCTCCATGAGTTGGATAAGACAATGAAAAATACAATAAAAAATTATCAATAGAAAGAAATAAAATAACACACCTACTGACAATAAAATTTTACCATTTCATGCGCAATTCTTGCAATAGACTTGGTACCCACGCAAGCAAGCATCTTTTATTTTTTCCGATTGGAAGAATTCACTTCACTGATATGCTGCAGCAATAAATATAACATGTGAGGAAAATAAATATCCAATTCTCATAAATACAGAAGCATTGGAAATTTTATATTAATACAGAAGCATCCAAAAATTAGGTTTCTGCTTCTGCTGCATGCAGCAGAAACCTAGTTTTGGCAGCAGAAAACCAGTTCTAGTTTCTGCTGCCAACAGCAGCAAAAACCCAGTTTCTGGGCTTTGCTGCTACATGCAACCGAAGCATAAACACAATTTTTGGGTATCTCCTACAGCAAAAACCTCCATAGAAATCAAGAATACTATGGACAATCAACTTACTCTGAACTTATGTGTTCCCCAGTATTATCCCACCAACCATTTCCACTCATTATAATCAACTCCATGAGGACAATGACTTAAACGCTCACTGTCAGTTTTGTATAAACATTCCTGGATCTATATCAACCCTTACTAACGGAGGAACTAACAAAGATTTAATTAATAAATAAAATATAAAATATTTAGAAAAGAGAAACTAATACGATAGAGATTCTAGAGTCTGATTTCACCTAGCTATCTCTTATGTATTTGTCATGCCAATTAATCATTGTTCGGTTATATTGTTTATAAGTCAAGACTCTAAAAATATCCACTCCCTCTCTCGAGTATCAGTGAAAATATCATCAACGACAGACTTCAATATCTCTATAAAAATTTAGTAGTTAACAACTCGTTACGCTTTGTGATTCTATGTTAACGACTTCAAAGGAATATATATATTCTCTCGAACTCTATAAAACTCCTAGGTTATATTCTCTAGATCTATTCAAAATCCTCCATCTCGAGTGATAGATTCTAAACATTCATCATCTTAATTGTGGCCCGCAATCAAGAAGCATTAAACTCAAAAGAATATAAATAAACTTAATAAAAATTCATAACAAAATCGACAATTAAAACAAAGGTTTAAGCATCGGTTACATCATTCTCTGCGGCGCCCATCTCTCCGCATTTTGTATGTGTTTAGCGTTTGGCCCGTCGCGACGCGCAGCAGGTTCCAAGTTTGTGTGTTTTCCGCATTTCTGCTTTTCTCGCGTGGTTCTGATGCGTCCGTATGGTCCCAAAACATGTATAATGCCCCCAAGGTCTATATATTGATGCTTCTTCTTGGGGTTGGTGCTCAGAGCGCCAATTCCCGGTTGTATTTCTGTTAAATACTTCTGTAAAACATTATTATTATGAATAATATATGCAGTTTCTATAATATAATCTACCTTTCTATATGGTAAAGACGTAATGACCCTAGAATGATTAGTCATGATACAGTTGCAAAAGCGTCGCAACGGACATTGAGTTGTATCATGACGTTGTCATTCTCAGACAGTTCCTGGTCAAGGTTTACACTACTTGGTCAGTATAGTAAACCCGTTGAGATCGGTACATGTCGTATACTGGAATATATGATTCCAATGGTTTCTCAATGAACCATAAGTCTTGGAGACTAGTATAGACGTGTAGGTGTTTATAGCGGATAAACACTGAACGACTCACCGAAGATTCTTAATGGATGGTACACCAGCGTCAATAAGAATCTTCTGGGTTGAGTAGCACTTGTGATTCTTAGACTTGAGATGCCATTGTGGGCACATGAGACATCTTCTACACTTAGACGGCAGTCACGTCACCGATCTATTAAGATCAGACCTCCGCATGTTCGTTGGGTGTAGATATATCCTCAGGGTGTCCTATGTGTATCAAGATATGATCTGTCAGTTCTGTGTATCAGAGCATAGGTAGTCCATATGATTAGCAATCAGATAAAACCATGGGCCCGTGGTAAAGTTTAGAAGCTAGTTCTAAACATTCTTTTTGAGATTGCTAATGGAATAGTCGACTGGATAATCCCGATAGAGATTTGATGTTTATATCTATATCTCTGGGATTTATCCGGATACCTGTGACGGAGGAATTATACATTTGACATGACCTCGACCTGTATGGTTCAGCGAGATTATCCGTGATCGTCATAATCTACGGGTGGATAGATTATGGACACGAAATTAGATTTCGTGACGGATATACCTGAATCTAGAGAGTCTCAATAATGAAACATACTCGTAGAGCACTAGAGCAACATTAATAATAATATTGATTATTTATAAAAGTCGTTTAAAGGTTAAACGCAAGATACGTGCTAAAAAGACTAGATAGTCATTTGCCTAATTATTGTGTATTTACATTTAATACTTGAGTAATTTAAATACACATTAATTAATAGTCAAAATGAGTTACTTGACTTTTATCCTAAATGAATATATGTTTTTAATATTTAATGTAAATATTATACATATATTTAATATATTTGTATTTGATTAATTTTAATTATTTAATTGTTAAATGATTAAATTAATTAAAATATAAATATCTTACATTAGGATATTTAAAGTAAATGACATTAGTTGCAATTGTTGACTTAAATAAATATCCATAAAGTGTTTTAGATATTTGTCAAGTTGATTAAATGATTTTGAAATGAAAAATTTGGTATATACATGGACATTGAATTCGGCCAAGGCTATTCTTTGAACAAGTATATATTGTTTTCATTTGCTTTTCATTTAGCTAACCTAATACATTTCACAAAACATAAATTTCACAAAAGGAAGCCAAATGAGCCTAAAGAAAAAGAAAGACAAACATCAAAAGCTTGGATTTTTAGTAAGTTTCTTGAACTTGCTATTAGTAAGGAATTTGTTCCTTAGGTTCTAGGCTTTAATATATGATATTATTAGGATGTTTCTTTCTTGTTCCTTGTGGTTTTTGTTGATGGAAGTTTTGGTGAAGTGTGAAGCATGTATGATGAAGGAAGTGAATGACTATTGTAGTAATAAACTTTCTTTTAAGGTTTTAGAAACCATGTTGCTAATATAGAGTTGTTGACCCACTCTTAAATGACCTAGATTTGATCTTGAGTTGTTTCATTGTGTTGAGACTTGGATTGGATGGAAGAATGATGATTGAAACATTTGATTTAACCAATTTGGTCTAATTTGTCCAATTTGATGAAATTAAAAAATTAGGGTTCATGACCAATTCCAAATTTGGGTCTTTTCATATATGTTGTGCATTTGGGTGTGTATATGATGCATATAAGGTTTCATGTTGATTGGATTTCATTTGGATGACTTTTGAGACATGAAATGACCAAATGGCCAAAATGGGCACCAAATAGTGCTCACGGCTTTGATGATGATTTATGGAGTTTTTGTAGCTTTTGGTGTTTTGATGTTTTGAACATGCTAAGTTCATCTTAGAAATGATTTAGAATCATTCAAAATTGATTAGATCAATTTCGGACTAAAATGGACAAAAATACAAAGCAAGGGTAATTTGGTAAATTCACTTGAATATGATTCATTTGAATTTTATTTCATAATTTGATTATTGGAATATTAAATAAATATTTTTATTTAATTAATCCGAGAAAAAGTTTTGAAATCTGAAAATCGGATTTCACCGCTTCCGCTGCGTTACCGGATTCACCCCCTAAAAAACCCCTACACTTCTAACAAACAAGACATAAAATAAACTACAAAATATATTAAATGATATGGAATCTAACAAAATAATAGGCTAAAGATGTCGGAATAAGTGGTTATAAACCACACTTATCTCTCAACCTTCAACGCATCGCGACACCGGGTCAATTATGCACTGAAGCTTCATGCTGACATGCGTTTTCAACTGTAGCTCTCGTCGCGACATAGAAAACTTGGCGCATCGCAACGCTGACATAATAATGCAGCCTACCGACACGCTCATTAACTATGCAACGCGTCGCGACACATACGACTTTTCGCGTCGCGACGTTGACACAATAATGCAGCCTGCCGACACGCGTATTCTACTATTGCGCGTGTCACGACGCGGGCCAGTTTTAGAGTCTATAAATAGCAGGCCAAATTTGAAGGAAAACTCATACTTTCTTCTGGGGAATTTCTCTGGAATACTAAGAAAAGAGTATCTTGTGTGTTTATTTAAGTTTTCTTGTATTTAATTTTTATTTTAGTAATAAATTTTGTGTGTTTTTATTCAAAACATGAGTAGTTAATCTCGTTTTGCTGGGGTGAATGATGAAACTTTTATTATGATAATTTAGATTAATTTCCCTTATTTTATAATATATAAATTATTTTTAAACTAACATAATTGGATAATGCTTATATGGTCGGTTGGATTTAATTTGGACAAAATGGTTTCACCGCGTATATGGTCGGTTTTATATAATTAATTCATGCAATAAATTGATCTTGATAATTTATATATTATAATAAGGGAGATTTCTAGATTTGAAATATTAAAAGTGAATCCTCTAACTCTAGCATTTTATTTCATTGTTTTAATTAATTATATATCGCCTATATGGTCGGATGCATGATGTTTTGTTTATTTATTTATTTAGTAATCCTAGGTATGCGTTGTAACTAAATACATTATCTAGGGTTGTGATGAAAACCAATATCCATGATTTTATAAGTTGAGTTACCTTGTGACTTGTGTAATGTTTTGATTTATTTATTGAGTCTAGTTCTTAATGCTTCTTGTTGCTTGGCCACCAATAAGATTGATTTGGTAAACTTAAAATGAACTTGGAAAATAGATTTTAAGGTTAGCCGTAGACTCAATAACACACGATCTCACTTAGGGGATTTCCCTCCAGGATAGGAATATACCTGTAGGGCGAGTGTAACCACAATTGGAACTTAAACTTAATGAATTTGGGGTTTCTTAGTTAACATAAGAATATAGTTAATTAATTAACTTTGAATATTTGCATTTGACCATCGGAAGAGACTTATGTATACATTCGTGTTCCAGGTTAATAAACTAGTATATTACACTAGCATAAAGTAATCAACTCATCTTTAGAAGAATATTGGAAGGATTCACAATCCTGTATATTTTCATATCATTAATTAATCTTGAAATCTACCTTAGTTTTATTTACTTATTTGTTTGAGATAAAAATAACCTTCCAAACAACAATCAAGTTTAATTAGATACTTGTAGAAATTTAGCTTAATAAATTAATAGCATAAATAATAAGTCCCCGTAGGATCGATACATTTTATACTATTTGAACGATACGTGCGCTTGTGTAATGTGTGTGATTTCACCGATCAGGAACCAAATCGATTCTTCAATAGTTCCGGTTCGGTTCCGATCCGGTTCGCGATTCTGATGAGTGAAATTTGCTTAGGGAAGGAAGCAAATATTGTGGATTATTAGGTAACACCCTTTGTGAATATTTTGGAGTAATATTTTCTATATTAGTTCACAACTGCCCATTGTGATGTTAGTGTAATGATAAAGTTATTCCAATATAATTTGAAGATCATTTATTTAAATCGCTGAAATAGTTTTTTTGTAAAATAAAATTACGTATATTGAAACATCTCGGAAGCTCACAATATCGGAAATCATGTGTGCTATGCTATCATTTTTTTTTTTTTTTTAATTCGCATCTACCCCTCTTTGATGTGGGGGTTGGTAATTATTCCAAAACATGAGATATACAGTTAATTATCTTTGTATTTTTGTAATTTATTATGTTGGAATAGAGCATTTTATTTTTATTTTTAAAAAATTTTCCCTCCTAATGAAGAATGCAGAAAATGTTCCGAGGTACTTTTGCCCTTGGTAGAAGCCCATATCAGACTTGTGGGGCTTTTCGGGAAGAAACACAAATTGTAACCTCCAATGGTTCAAAACTGTTTTTTTTTCGCATGCAAGCAAACCCTCCTTTACAAAATTGCGTCGATTATATCAACCATAACGCCTCACCACCATGAAGACACTCGCGGCTTCCAAATTCAGTCTAAAACCCACACTTGTTTCCCTGCTTCAAATCTCAAAATCAACATCACAAATCCTCCAAATTCAAGCCCAGCTCACTACCACCAACTTGATAACGGATCACTTTACATTAAGTCAATTACTCACGTCTCTAACGTCACCCAACACACTCAACATAGACCATGCAGAGCACTTATTCAACCAAATTCAACAACCCAACACTTTCATGCACAACACCATGATCAGAGGCTACACCCAAAGCTCAAACCCACAAAAGGCTTTTTATTTTTACGTTAAAATGAAAAGGAAAGGGGTTGTAGCTGATAGTTACTCGTACCCATTTGTGTTGAAGGCTTGTGGAGTGTTAATGGGGTTACCTGAGGGGAGAGAGATACATGGAGAGGTAGTGAAGACAGGTTTTTTGTGTGATGTGTTTGTGGTGAATGGTTTGATTGGAATGTATAGCAAATGCGGTCGAATTGGTTGTGCTACTTCATTGTTTGATGGGTCTGAGGTTAAAGATTTGGTGTCTTGGAATTTGATGTTGGGTGCGTTTGTGGAGATCGGGCAAATGGAGAAAGCGCGGAAGATGTTCGATGAAATGTCGGAGAAGAATGCAATTTCATGGTCTATTATGATTGATGGGTATAGGAAGGTTTGCTATTTGCCAGTAGATAAATATATTTTGGTTATTTAATAAAGGTCTTAGAATTCAATGGATTAGGATTCAATGATAGAGCTTTGTACTGAGTGTATTTTTTTTTTTTTTTTTTTGAGTAATTATTAATTAAATGTAATTAAATCTTAATCATGTATAAGCTCGGGATCCAAATTCAAATGGGATAATTTGATTGTATTAAACAATAACCAAAGAGAAAAAATGAAACAAGTACTAGCTGATTACCTATTGCAAAAAAGATGTTCTATATTATAGATCCTGCTTTCACTTGATTTATTAATATATATATATATACTAGTTTTTGCCCGTGCCTACGGCACGGTGTTACAGTATTTGGCCCGTACCTACGGTACGGTGTTACAGAATTAAATTATTTTATTTTTTAATTAAATGATGCCCGTGCCTACGGCACGGCACGGTGTTACAGAATTAAATGATTTTATTTTTTAATTAAATGATGCCCGTGCCTACGGCACGGTGTTACAGTATTTGGCCCGTGCCTACGGCACGTTGTTACAAAATTAAATGATTTTATTTTAACTTTCTATTTTTTTATTTGAAAATTTTGACCATTTCCATCAATCAATTCACTCTCTTTCCCCCCAATTACCAATGAAATGATCTGAGCCGTTAATTAAGCCACATAAAGAGAGCCGTTGGATGCACTCTCTTTCCTCCAACACCATTGTGCTTTATAATATAGATATATATATATATATATATATATATATATATATTTTTTTTTTTTTTTTTTGCCTTTTATGAATTTTTATAATTGTTTTGCTATGCATTTTTTTTTTCAGAAAAAGGGTGATATTTTTTCTGCTCGAGTTCTTTTTGACCTCTTGCCCATCAAAGATTTGGTTGCTTGGAACTCTATGATTGATGGGTATGCTAAGATTGGAGATATGGTGGCTGCTCGACAATTGTTTAGTGAGATGCCTGAGAGAAAGGTGATTTCTTGGAGCATTATGATTGATGGCTATGCTCAACAAGGAAATCCTAAGGAAGCCCTGTATCTTTTCAGGGAGATGCTTTGCCAAGGTGTGAGGCCTGATGTGATCTCGGTTATGGGTGCAATATGTGCGTGTGCACAGATGGGGGCACTTGATCAAGGCAGATGGATACATATGTTCATGAAGAGAAGTAAAATCACAATGGACATGGTTGTTCAAACTGCTTTAATAGACATGTATATGAAATGCGGAAGTGTTGATGAGGCGCGTAGGATGTTCTACAGCATGACCAAGAAGAGTGTTGTTTCCTATAATGTGATGATTGCTGGTCTTGGCATGAATGGTATCGGAGAGGAAGCTCTAAAGTGCTTTGCTCAAATGGGGAGGGAGGGGATTCCAAAGGATGATCTGATCTTCCTTGGTGTTATAATAGCGTGTAGTCATTCAGGCCTTGTAATGGAAGGATATCGCTTATTTAGCAGTATGAAGAGAGATTATGGCATTGAACCTAAGATTGAACACTACAGTTGTTTAGTAGATCTTCTTTGCCGCGTAGGTAATCTAGAACAGGCTCTAAATGTTATAGAATCTATGCCCATGAAACCTAATTCAGCTCTCTGGGGAACTCTTTTGTTGGCATGTAGAAATCATCAAAATGTGAATCTGGCAGAAGTTGTACTGGAAAGGCTTGTGGAGCTGAAAGCAGATGGCTGTTGGGTATATGTTCTTCTGTCAAACATATATGCAGATGCAGGAATGTGGGAGGACGTGCTCCGTATAAGAAAAATAATGAGAGACAGAAGTATGAAGAAGGAAACAGGAAGGAGTGTTTGAGATAAATGGCAATATCAAAGAGTTTGTCAGTGGAGAAATATATGGCAATTGGAGTGAGGAATTAGACTTGGTTATCCGGAGCTTTGTAACGACAGTGCCCTAAAGAAGAATGTCATCAGCAAACTAACTCCATATGTTGAGAGTGTTAGGATTTATTTGCAACAGGATCTTTAACAAAAGAGCTTAGAATACAATTAATGAATTAATCGGATGATACAGGGAGCGTACCTGATTTAGAATCCATATATGCAAGCAGAAATTTCTGTAGATCTGTTGATTTGTTGCACTGAGGAGATCACCCTCTACTCCCTCCACACTTCTTGATGGTGAGAAACTTACTCGCCCTTATTAAGCTTTTCTTCTAAGCCTTTTTCTTTATAAAAGCTTATGCTTTCTTTCTCTCTTTATATTTTGCTCTCGGCAAAATCACACACCATTCTCTTTCTCTGTAACATTATTTATAAAGCATGCATTTGAAGAGCACACTGCTCGTACTTATCTCAATTGTATGCATATAATAATGTTTCAATTATTATCATAATAATACAAAAGGAGAAAGAGAAATATGTAATAATAAGAAGAAAGCTTATTAAGTAAGTTATAGAGGAGTGAGAGTGAGACCTTAGTTCACTAATTTATGGAGTGTAATGGGCTCACCCATCAAAGCCCATAACAAATCCAGAGCCCGCTCTAATATCCACACATCAAATAATATAGAGTTGCAGCCCACTTCATTAGATCAAACAATTGCGCTTCACAGTTTCTATTACAAAACCAATTATCTTAGCGCTTTATATTAAAATTTGTATCACAATTAATATAAGCCCATAATTAGAATAAAATTCTAACATTCTCCCACTTGAGCGATATCAATTGTGGATGTTTTAATGGTAAGAAAACTTATGGATCCAAAATTGGTTCAGAAACACAACTCTAGTATACCATTCCGTCCATAAGATCGTAGATATAGAATCATGGTGGTACCTACATTATAATGCAACATAGTCCTTCCATGGTCACGTATATCAAACAACCATATCGACATGAACAAGATGTGATAGAGCAATAAGATACAATAGCACCCACTTTATGATCTAAAAACATGTGTTAGTTTCTCTTATCGGTCCCCAATTTCTCTACCTTATGCAGCCCAGGCCACAGAGAAATCAAGGCTTAATATAAGCATGTATGTCTTCTATTATCCCAAGATAAACTTTATGTGTCACAAGACATACCAACAAGGCTTTATAACTTTATGCCCCATGCCAATGCTTATGATTGACACTCATCATAAGACTTTACACAATGATATATCAAACAATAAACATTATTATCTTCCAATGAAGATGCACTTTATAGATAATCATTGCAAAATACAAAATACATGTACGAATGTACAAGCAAAATAACATAGAGCAATGATGCCTCCCACTAACCTAAGGTATCAAAAGACCTTACCAAACTCATACAAGCAACATGTTTTACAAAAATAATGGGTCTAAGACCTTTGGTCAAAGGATCAGCAATCATATCATCTATACCGATATGCTCTACAATAATGTCACATTTCTTAACTAGCTCCTTAATTGTCAAGTATTTGACCTCCATATGCTTTGACCCAGTGATATTCTTATTATTTTTCGCAAATAATACAGCTGAAAGATTATCACAATATAACCTTATAGGTCTAGAAATGGAGTCAACAACTGACATTTCTTTAATGAGATTTCGTAGCCAACAGCCTGTGACGCTGCAACAAAAACATGCTATAAACTCAGCCTGCATTGTGGAAGAAGTTACAAGTGTCTGCTTGACACTTTTCCAAGATATAGTTCCACCTGCTAGCATAAACACATATCCTGAGGTAGATTTCCTATCATCTGAACATCCAGGTAAGTCAGAATCTGTATACCCCACTAGTTCAAGATTCTCAACCTTTCTGTATGTCAACATGTAATCTTTAGTCCCCTTAAGATATCGAAAAACTCTCTTGGTAGCAGTCCAATGTTCCTTTCCGGGATTAGATAAAAATCTTCACAGTAAACCAACTGCAAATGCAATGTCAGGTCTAGTGCATACCTGTGCATACATCAAGCTTCCTACTGCACTAGCATATAGCACTGCCTTCATGGACTCTCTCTCAACCTCATTCTCATGTGACTGTGCCAGGCTCAATTTATCACCTTTAGCAATTGGCACATCCCAAGATTTACAATCATGCATACTGAATCTCTTCAGTATCCGCTCAATGTATGCTTTCTGAGAGAGACCTAATACCTTTCGAGTTCTATCTCTGTGAATTTCAATACCCAGAACAAAAGATGTTTCTCCAAGATCTTTCATATCAAAATGCCTAGACAATGACTGCTTTACCTCATGCAGCATTCCTAGATCGTTACATGCAAGCAAAATATCATCCACATAGAGAATGAGAAAGATATATTTGCTCCCACTGGTCTTGATATATATGCATCTATCAACTTTACTTTCCACAAAGACTAAGAGGAGATTACATTGTCAAACTTTAGGTACCACTGACTGCCGTGAGGCTTGTTTCAAACCATAAATAGACTTTTTAAGTCTACAAACAAGATGATCTTCACCATCTTTCTGAAATCCTTCAGGTTGTACCATATAGACCTCTTCGCTTAAATCTCCATTTAGGAATGCAGTTTTAACATTCATCTGATGTAGCTCTAAATCATAATGAGCTACTAGTGCCATGATTACTCTAAATGTATCTTTAGAAGATACAAGAGAAACAGTTTCAGTATAATCAATTTCTCATCTCTGAGTAAATCCCTTGGCAACTAATATGGCCTTAAACCTCTCAATATTCCCTTTGGAGTCTTTCTTGGTCTTATAGACTCATTTACAACCAATAGGTCTACAACCTTCAGCTAATTCAACAAGCTCCCACACACCATTATATCCCATATATTGCATTTCATCTCTCATTGCATTCCACCATAGATCGGATTGAGAACTAGAAATAGCTTCTTTAAAAGTTGTTGGATCAGTGCAATGGCTTATGTCATAATCAATCTCATTTAGATAAACTTCATAATCAGGGGAACAGCAGACCGCCTTACCCTGGTTGACCTTCTTAATGGAGCCTCTGCAGCTATATCATGTAATGGTGGAACCTCATTTATCTGTATGGGTTCCTCCTCAATAACTGGATTAGTTGCAGGTGTAGGTTCCAAGGTCTCAGACTGTATGGGTATAGGAATATGAACAATTCTAGTATGTTGTCCTTGATTTGAGACTTCTTTATGATTATATTATCAGCCACATCAAATTCCAAGAACTTAGCTGTTTGTGATTCTACAATCCTATAACCCCCTTCTCTCTACAGTAGAATCTATAGCCTTTAGAATGATCAGGGTATCCTATAAAATAGCAACGAGTTATCTGGATTGTAATTTACCTTCAGTGGGATTATAAAGGCGTACTTCTGAAGGACATCCCCAAACACGGAGGTGACTCATGCTAGGTTTCCTACCAGTCCATATTTCGAAATGAGTTCTAGAAACAGACTTACTTGGAACTCTATTGAGGATATATAAGGCCGTTTTAATTGCCTCACCCCAAAGGAAGTCTGGGAGATTAGTTCTAGACATCATACTTTTTACCATCTCTTGAAGGGTGCGATTCCGCCTTTCGGCCACACCATTCTGTCCAGGACTACCTGGCATAGTAAATTGACTTACTATTCCACAATCCTCTAAGTATCTGGAAAACGGTCCCTTTATTTGTCCACTGACCCCATGTTTACCATAATACTCACCATCTCGATCAGACCTAACAATCTTGATAATTTTTCCCAGCTGTTTCTCAACTTCAATCTTGAAGATCTTGAATTTATCTAGGGCTTTAGACTTTTCCTTAATCAAGTACATATATCCATATTGGGAAAAATCATCAATGAATGTTATATAATACTTATTATTGCAAATTGTGGGTGAATAAGGTCCACTTATGTCTGTATGAATAACTTGTAAAAGATCGGAGCTACGAGTGGATTCATTTTTCTTTATTTTAGTTAGTTTACCCTTATAAAAATCAACACATGTTTCTAGGTCACTGAAGTCAATAGTAGGGAGGATATCATACCTTATTAACCTTTCTACTCTTTCCCTAGAAATGTGGCCAGGTCTTTTTGCCACAACATGGATGAATTTTCCTTTATTAAGGGCCTTTTGGCAATTTTTTCAACATTATATGAATTGGAATAGACCTCACTTGATGCTAAACAGATACTGTACAAACCGTATGAAAAAACACAATGGCCAACTTTATTTGAGTTGAAATATACAGATAAGAACCTGTATTAAACTCAAAACCATAACCTTGTTTGTCGAGTTACAGATACTGATATCAAGTTTCGTCTAAAAGATGGTACATACAAAACACTTGTCAAAACAAGTTCATAATTGGAGTCTAGTTTTAAAAAACATCTCCAACATAATGTACTTCCACCAATTCATTATTGCCAACTACGAGCTTGAACTCATCCTTATTTGATTTCCTGTTGTTTATGAATCCCTGCAATGTGAAAGCAACGTGATTAGTTGCTCCACTGTCAAGCCACCAAGAACTGGATGTGGCATTAACATAATTGGATTCACATACAACAAAAATCAAGGAGTTACATGTATGCCCATGTTTCTTTAACCAAACTTTATACCTGGAACATTATGACTTCTTATGCCCTTTCTTTTTACAAAAGAAACATTTAAGTTCTTTCTTGAAGACACCTTTAGTGCCACCCACAGCACTTGTCTGACCAGTTTTATTATAATTCTGAACATTACCAGAAGCTGAAAAAATAGATTTCTTACATTTCTTGCGAGGCTTAGAAATAATTAGAGTTGTATCTGTATGCCCTATCTTAAGTTTTTCTTCCTCAGCAACACAGATGGCAATGAAATCATTAACATTCCATGGTTCTTCCCTAGAATTGTAAGTAGTTACAATTGTACCAAACTCTGTAGGCAGAGTATTCAATGCTTGATGGACAATGCAAGCATCAGGAAGAACAATTGTAGGACACAGAAATTGACGACGCTGTTCTAGGTTCGCGGTCTAGTCGGGAGTACGGAATAGCCCGTGTGGGAACTAAACCGGAGAAATAACACGGAGTCGCCACCCGGTGTGAACCGAGGGAAAATGATTTAAGACCGCACTCACCCCTCGCAATGGAAGATCTCAAAACTGTGGGTCGAAATGGTCCCTTACTTATGCCACTTGTAATGATATAATTTGTGCAATATATTAACCGAATCTACGTAACATATATGCTGCTCAAGAGTAACTTAGATCTAGTTCGCATTAATCAAAGTAAATCCTATATCTAAGTTTGCATGCTTTAAAAGTAAGTCATTATAACGACAAGCATATGACATCACACAACGAGCATGTTAAATCATCAAACCCAAGGAACAAATAAATAATCACTTAAACATAAACGTAAACTAAATTCCTAATGCGAAAAGCAAATCACTTAATCATGCATAAAGAAGTAACATAATCATGCTTAAAAATAAACAACATACTAAACCTAATCATGCTAAATAAATAAATAACCTACTAGATTAAATCATGCTAAATAACTAAATAATCTACTAGACTAAATCATGCTCGAATACAAGATTGAATGAAACGAAATGCGTGTGTCTCTCAAGCGGTACGTGGCATTGTATCCCGTGTACAAACCGCACTACCGTCCATTCGGATTCGGCTACGGATTTACGTCCGAGTTTCCATCCGATATACCACAAAAGAGAACACGCATTCCGTTCATCCGGAATTCACATCATGCACCAATCCATAATACTCATATGAAATAAAGTACTAAAATAAATAAAAATAAAGGATAATAAATAAAGAAGGTGCCCCCATGTCTAACCTCTTTTGTCGTCTCTCGGAAGTGCGTTACACGGCCGTCGGAAGGGTTGATGCTCCACAACTTTTCTGATTCACTGGTTTGCTATTTTCCTTCATTACCTCGCTATTTTGGGCTGCTGTTTCCTCTGTTTTTTGGACTGTTTTAGGGCTAATTTTCAGAACTGTTTTCAGGGGTGATTTTGCACTGTTTTGGACTCGGTTCTTGGGGTAATTTCTGGGACTGTTTTGGGGGCTGGTTCACGTGGATTAGGGCTACAGTTTGAGGTTAATTTTATGAGTGTTTAGGGGGCTGTTTTAGTTGGTGTTTTTATATCGGCAAAGGGGCTATTATTTGTGGTTTGATGAATCGGTGGAGGGGCTATTTTTTTTGTTTGTGTAATCAGTGGAGTGTGCGTTTCATGTGTGCATGGGTATGGTTCACGATTTTGTTTTACCTATTTGGTCGTTTGTTGCTTCACTCGATGGAGGGTTGTTACGTGAGTGTGTGGCTTGATGTGGCTTCGGTGAGGGACATGAGGTAGCTTATGTGTTTGTGGCCGATGTGGGACGTGAGGCAGCTTATGTGTTTGGAGTGTGTTGTGTCTTCATGTGGAAGGGTTGTTTGAAGGGCATTCGGTGGTGTGATTGGCTTGGGGCTGCACGTGTTGATTGAGTGGGGTAAGAGTTGTGCGTTAGGTGAAGGTTTGTTCGTGATTTTGGTGTCAGTTTGTGGATTCTTTAAGTGGCTTGGCTGCATGCGTTTATTGTAGAGAGTGGAGGGCTGCGAGAGGTCTGTGTTTGTTGTGGCTTTGTGTGTTGTGGCAAGAGGCTAGGGTTGATGTTTTCGTGAAGCCGAGAGATTTATTTTTTTTTGTGGCTTTACATGTTGCTGTGTGTTTGTGAGAATGAGGAAGGCTCGTGTGGCTTTAGCTATTAGGGTTTATTTTCTTTGTTCGGTTTCTGAGAGAGAGGGGGCGTGAGAGAGAGAGAGAGAGAGTTGTGGAGTGAGCTCTCTGTTTTGGTTGTGTAGTTGGCGTGAGTAGGCGAATGAGCTAGGGTTATTTTCTTTATGTTTTTCGTGAGAATGAGAGCGAGGGGTTTAATGTGTTGGTGAATGGTTCTTTTTATAGGTAAAGGGATGAGGGTTTTCCTTGTTTGAGAAGGAGAATGATTTGTGCATTAAAGGGAATATCTTTTAATTTAGTATGTGATAAGGAAAATCTTTTAATTAGGGAAATGATTTGATTTGATTTAATTTGATTTATTCTTTTTTAGTTAGGGATATGATTTGGTTTAATTAGGCAAGGGATCTATGGGATTTCTTTAATTTAGGAAGTGGATTTGGCTTGATTTATGCATGTGTTTAATGTGTGATTTTGTTATTTAGAAAGGCTAGTGGGCGTGTGGCTTAGGGTGATTTGGGCGTGTGGGCTTGGTCCATTTAGTGGGCTTGGTGTGTGATTTAGTGATGTGTGGGCTTGGTGTGTTTCTTGCGGGGTTTTGGGCTAAGGATGTGTTTTGAAACAGATGTCCAACAAGCGAACCCGAAGCTAATTCAGCGAATTAAATCCAACAAAATGTCAATTCTTGACTCTTCCCTTCCAACGTCTGTTTCCCGCGGCTTCCACAATTAAAGAGGTAGTGTCTCCATACGAGACTCATCATCGGGACTTATATGCAAAAAATACAGTGCCTACAACAATGTTAAGATTTTTCAGCTTGTTATGAATATGGACCATCATCAAAATGAACTCCCTAACACCTACATTACCATTATACTTCATTGAGTATAATTTTCAGAATGGTACCAATTTTTGCATTGATTGAGACTTTATATCTTCCAGATACTGCTGTCAGAAAATCTTTTGCTATAGAGGTTTATGGAAGACTACTTAGCAAATGCTCAGGAATGGTTCTCTTTATAGTCAAATATCACATGTAATTTGACTTATGACATACTGTATGCAGCTGCTTATCCGTATTAGTACTGGAACTATCAATATCAGCTGGCTTATGAGTATTCATAGCAAGATCTATATCTGTTATTCCAAAGCCAACTGCACATCTTTCTTCCACACTTTAAAATTGGAGCCAGTCAACATCTCTATAGTCACAGTGTTGTTGTTAACTGAAAAGGTGACTGAAAAATAAATAACAATGTAATTTTTTAGTTTAAGCACAACACAAGATAATAAATACTCCAAGTCATAAAAGAGTATTATACCAAGAATTTTAGCACATCACTGTATAAACACCTTTGGGCAGAATATACAATATGTAATTAAAAATTCTTCATATAAGACGATTCAGAAACCTATCCAATCCTCGTAAGTTTACCACATTTGGGTGAATAAACCACTCAGACTAGTCAATTCCCAATCATATGTCTCATATGTAATATTTCTAAAATTTAACATACAATCCACATCTTTAGACAGAAGACTGCACATCAAAAAATAGAAACATCCCTAAAACATGTAAGACAATCATCACTTAAAAGATTCAGTGAAAAATGTCACTTTGGTGGCTGCAATTCCACTAAACTCATAAGCAATTCTCAAATCGGGATACACCTTATATTATCTTGTAAAATAACCTTTATAATGTAATTTTATACTTTATAGACAAGGGGCCGAATTGTCCATAAAATTACATTCCTGAATATTGTGACAAAATTTATGAGATAAATCAATTCTTTATATTTATCTCTATCACAAATAATTAATTACTTTGAACTTTTCATTTATGAGAGACAATTAATTCTCTCTAACTAGTGACAATTTTTATACACATGTATAAATCAAACTTTATGAGATAACAATTTATCTCTTAAATTGTCACATCAAAATTAATTATGACTTTATTTAAATTTTGGGATAAAACTGAAATTAAATGAAGTTCAGGGACTATTACAATAGTTGGACCCGTATGCTATTAATAGGGAACTGATATAAATTTGCCAAAAATGACTTACCTGCGCGTGCTGGGACTGCCTTCACAAAGGCTGTCGGTAGCCTTACTTTATTAAAAGCCATTTCAATTTATTTTTTTTATGTGCTGCCTTTATTGACTTTTCAAAGCCAACAACAATAATGCAAAATCAAATTTGCTAATGAATTAATGAATTAATCGGATGATATATGGAGCGTACCTGATTTAGAATCCATATATGTAGCATAAATTTCTGTATATCTGTTGATTTGTTGCACTGAGGAGATCACCCTCTACTCCCCCACTTCTTGATGGTGAGAAACTTACTCGCTCTTATTAAGTTTTTCTTCTCCAGCCTTTTCTTTATAAAAGCTTATGCTTTCTTCTCTCTTTTATTTTGCTCTTGGCAAATCACACACCATTCTCTTTCTTTGTAACTATTTATAGAAGCATGCTTTGAGAGTAGACCCGGCCACGGTTCCGGTTCGGAACCGGAACCGAACCGGAACCGAACCGGTTGGAACCGGAAGGTTCCGGTTCCAACCGGTTCCGGTTCCGGTTCCGGAACCGAACCGGAATGGGACCGGTTCGGTTGGGGTTCCACCCCAACTCGAACCGGTCCGAACCGGTGGAACCGTACGGTTCCACCGGTTCGGACGGTTCCAACCGGAACCGTTCGGTTCCGGTTGGAACCGTCGGGTTCCTGTTGGAACCGTAGGGTTCCAACAGGAACCCTAAGGCCCCCAACGGCTAGTAGCCGTTGGGGGCCTTATTAGTTATTCCCCCAACGGCTACTGCCGTTGGGGGATGCAGGGAGCCGTTTGGCTCCCTGCCAAACGGCTCCCTGCCAAAAAAATTAAAAAATAAAAATTTAAAAAAAATTTTATTATATAAAATAAAAATTACTAATGTACCCCTAATAACGGTAATAAAACGGTTATATTTAGGGGCATTTTTGGTATCAAAAAAATTCTAAAATTCTATAAATAGGATTCATTTTTCATAATTTCATCACACCAATTTCTCATTTTCTATAAATCTCTTATTCTCAATCTTACTTCAATACAATTCTCTTATTTTAGTTGTTAATTAATTTGTTATCACATTCGGCATTCGCATCGCAATTATTCAAATGGCAAGCTCATCCGAGAACATAATGTCAAATATGCCGACCCAAGAGAGCGGCCCCAGTGTCAGTGCACACACAGAGAAGAGAAGTTAAGGCTCGGTCATCCGATATTTTCAAAATTCATTTTAATTTGGAACGCCTAGACGATGGTTCACAACGAGCAATTTGCAACTATTTGGGGTTATCTATAAATTTTCTGGTGGATACGGAAATATGATCAAGCACATGGAGAAACATCATCCGGTTGAATTTGGCATTGATACGACGCAGACTCAAATGGCCAGGTACGCATCATCTAGTAGAGGTACGAGTAGTGTAGATTTATTTAAATATTCTGATGCAAAAAATAGAGAAGAATTTGCGAAATTAACATGTATGGCACATCTTTCTTTAAGCTTTGGTGAAAAACTTCATTTTACTAATTACGTGCATAATGCTTTAAACCCTTCTGCATGTAGAATGACTCGAAACACAACAAAACGTCATATTTTTAAATTATACAAAGATGGTAAAATTATTTTAAATGAAATATTTAAAGAGATGAAAGGTCGTATTTCTGTATGTTCTGATATTTGGAGTGATCATTGGCAAACACATTCATACATGGGTGTGACTTGTCATTGGATTGATGCATCATTTACCATGCAAAAACGACTAATTGCATTTAGAGTTTTTGATGACCAACATACTGCACATAATATTTATAGAATGATGAAGGTAATTTTTGATGAATATGGTTTAGGAGAAAAAATTTTAACAATTGGATTTGATAATGCATCTGCAAATACTGCATCCATCAATGATTTAAAAGAAATATGTCAACCAAATTTAGGGGGTCGGTTTTTTCATATTCGTTGTACATGTCATGTCCTCAACTTATGTGTGCAAGACGGTCTAAAATTATTATCACTTTCCTTGATCCAATTAAAACGGCACTTAACTGTATTTGGTCATATTCTCAATTAGGAGAGAATGGACCAAGTTTTGTAAAATAAATGGTATTAAACCGATTAAATTTTCAAGAGATGTTCCAACACGTTGGAATTCTACTTATTTTCTTTTATGTCAAGCATTTCAATACAAAGATGCATTATGTAGTTTTTTTTCTCAACATGTTCAAAATATCACACTTTATCCTAGTCAATGGGATATTTGTGAAAAAATTTTAGATATTTTAAAAGTTTTTAATGATGCTACTTTAGTTTTTAGCGGCGTTTATTATCCTACAGCACATTTATTTCTTCTTGAGAGTTTAAATATTGTTGGCACTCTCGATGAGCATGTTGACAGTAGCGATCCTAATGATATTGTTTTGTTAGAAGCCATTACTGTTATGAAGGTAAAATGGTTAAACTATTTTAAAGAAATTCCTTTACTTTATCTTATTGCTGCTGTTTTTGATCCTAGATTTAAATTAGAAGGTTTGAGTGGTGCTTTACAAGCTTATTATGGTTATTTAGGAATATTAGATGAAATTGACATTACTAGATTAATGACGAAATTAAGAAATGATTTAATTGAGTTATTTAATGATTATATTGTAAGATATAACTTAGGAACATTAGGTCAATCTAGTAGTAGCGAACCGGTAATTCAAACAAGACTTAGCGCAGGGGATCGTTGGTTATTGCAACGAAATAAAAAAGCTAGGGATACGACAACTAATAACCCTGAATTAGATAATTATTTATCTACAAATTTTGAGTTTTCTAATGAAAGTTTATGCAGTAAAAATTTTAAAATCCTTGAATGGTGGACCGGCATCAAAATATATATCCTGTTTTATCTATTATTGCTAAAGAGATCTTGGCAGCACCTATTTCCACCGTTGCGGTTGAGCAAGCCTTCAGCTTGGGAGGTAATATATTGGAAGCTAGGCGATCTTCATTACATCCAAGCACTCTAGAAGCAACAGCTTGTGTGGATGATTGGACTCGAGCTGATCTGAGACAACAAGAAGATGCCCCCGATGATTGTGAAGATTTGTTCGATAATGCTTCTGCAACAAGTGCAAGCGGAACCGGAGCCGAAGGATCAACCGATAATGATGATTGATAATTGTAAAATTATAATTTACAAAAGGGGATATGTCTAAAAGACTAAAACTTGTAATGGAACTACGTGAGCTTTGATTCCTCTCACCCTTGGAGGATACGTAGGCAACTTAAATATTTAAAAATTTAAGCTCAAGCTCTTCAATGTAATAAAATTTTTTTTTTTTAAATTTAATCTCATTTTTTTTTATTTAAATTAATCAAAAAAAAAAAAAATATTTAACCGAACCGAACCGGAACCGAAAGGTTCGGTTCCGGTTCGGTTTTCGGTTCCGGTTCCACTTAAGTGTGGAACCGGAACCGAACCGGATTTAACCGGTTCGGTTCCGGTTCCACACTTGTGGAACCGGAAACCGGCCGGTTCGGTTCGGTTCCGAACCGGAACCGACCGCCGGCCGGGTCTATTTGAGAGAGCACCTGCCGTCTTATCTCAATTGTTTGCATATAATAATGTTTTTCAATTATTATCATAATAATACCAAGGAGAAGAGAATTATGTATTATAAGAGAAGCTATTAAGTAAGTTATATAGTGAAGTGAGACCTTAGCCTCACTATTTATGGAGTGTAATGGGCTCACTCATCAAAAGCCCATAACAAATCAGAGCCCGCTCTAATATCCACCACATCAAATGATATAGAGTTGCAGCAACTTTATTAGATCAAACAATTGGGCTTCACAGTTTCTATTACAAAACCAATTATCTTGGCGCTTTATATTAAAACATGTATCACAATTAATATAAGCCCATAATTAGAATAAAATATTTTAACATAGAGTTCATGTTTATAACTCATTTGTCACACAATTATTGACAAGCTCAGGTGTTATTAGGGGTGGCAACTTGGATAGATATTTTGGATATCCATTAATATTCGTTCAAAAAAATCCAATATTCGTAGGTTAATGGATGATGGATAGGTTTGCGGGTATGTAATTAGATACCACAATAATATTGGATGGTTGCAGATATCAGTATTGGATATCTGTCATCTGTCCAATAATTAAAGATGAAATTGTATAATTTACTTATGTTGAAATTGATCTTCAAAATTATATTGAATTCCTGTGTTATGTTTTGTAGTCTTATATGTGATAACTGTATTGAAATTGATCTTCAAATCTGTGTTGAATAATTTTGTATTGAATTGTTAAATTGATATTAAATATATCAGTTGTATCAGATATCATATATCATATATTTGTTAGTATATTTTAAAGTTTTCTGATTTTGCAGATTGAGGCGAATACAGATATCTGTGTTGATAGACAGATAATGATACTGACCTCGAAAATTTTAATGGACATGGATAGATTGTGTTTGTGCAATTTTCTGCCTGAAGAAAAAACTTGTAAGGTTCAAACCTCATGAGACAAAGTCCTAGTAAGGGGTGTTTGATTAAGTGAATAAGCCTCCAAGAGGACAAGCACACAAATTACAGTTCTAAAAATTATAAAACTACGAAATAAAAAATAATAAGATGCTCGTTTGAGTCTTCATTTGATCGGGGGGCTTTCTTCTTCACATGAGTTTGCCTTTTATAGTGGAATTTGTAAACTGATCGGATGGTTTCAATCCGTAACTTCCCTGCAACTGCCGAGTCATGCCTTCAACCGTTGAGTTGTGCGTCATAATTATCTGATCGTGGAGGGAAATGTCTAACTGCAGTAATCGTGGGATCAACTGCAGCATGTGTTCGATCGTCCTGAGTCCTTTGTCGTTCTAATCGTTGTCTCGGTCGTCCTGACTCTCTGAGTCGTCCTAGTTGTTGGGCGATCTCCATAACTGCTCTCTTATTCCTCGCCCTAGGTTCGAATCGTCATGTGGAGTGATACCTTTCATTCCCACTTGCTTTCGTCCATGTCGTTCTAGGGCGATTTTCTTTTGTCAACAATTATCCCCCAAATTCACTTTGATTGAGTTGGAAGTGAAATCGAGGTGAATTTCTTGATGTAGGTAGAATTCAGGGTGGTAGACGTCGGCCTACAAGTCCTCGCCCTATTGTTTGTTGAGCCGCCCTTTACGTTTTCCATGCGAGCCCATCACTTCTTCAATAAATGCGCGACCTTTCCCAACATGTTTCATCATGACTCCCATTAACGAGCAGTTTTTCACGTCATTTCAGTGTCTCCCTTCGTTACACGTCACATTTATTCATTCACGTCAAATAGCATCCCAACACATGTCTAGGGCGACCCTTCATTTTCCCGCCGTTTCCTTCTTTCGACGATTTGGGTTGTGACACCTATCTTAGGTTGAGCCTTTCGTCTGTGTATATAAGGGTTTAGCCTACTCTGGTTTTCACTTTACTTTCCATCCTCTTTGCAAAGTTCCTTTCTTTCTTACTCTCAACCTTCCAGCATTAATGACGTCTTCTTTTTCTGCCCCTAAAAACAACTCATCAATTTTTGGTGACTATCAGATGGCATTGGGTGACTCCTCTGTGAGTGCTTTTGGTGTTCATGTCCTCAATGAAAACTACGTCCAATACATTCTAGGTCCCATATTCGTCGATGACAATGCCATCACCACAGCCCTGTTGGCTCAACAGTTTCCTTCTACTTCCGGCCTCCTTTTTCAGAGCCACTGAATGTTTCCCCATTGGCTCAATCTAATCTTATCTGCACATGGCCAAAACACAATTCCTCATTTGAGACCTGGTTCCAATGTATGCTACTGCATACAGATACCCGTTCATTTCTTGAGGAACATGGCTTCATTTCTCTTATCGAACTTTCGCTGGCTTTGCCCTCTTTCGACCGAAACCTGTTTCCTACCTCACTACTTTTCTGGTCCTCTGAATACAACGTCTTCATCTTCCATGCTGGTCCTTTCACCATCACCCTTCGCGACATTAGTGCTCTTACCGGGTTGGCCCATTTGGGTACGACCATCTCGGCCTGTACAACCTTTCGTTTCCCTCATCCTTCAATGGACTCTTCGTCATTCTCATCATACTGTGCTTTTCTCCGTACATTTTCCAAATCGGCCGGTCCGGTCTCAATGCTGGAGCGTACGGCCTCCCTTCATTACTGGCTTTGCAAATATATCATTTACGCGCCAAGCCAGAAACCTGTGGCGGGTTTCCTCCTCATCTCTCTCTCCGACCTTGCCAATGGTCGTCGTCTGGACCTGACATCTTTTTTGTTGCCCGCCATCTATCGAGGGTTGGCCATTCTTCAAAAACAACTTAGGTCAGGGGTTTCACCAATCGCCTCTGGCCCTCTATGGCTCCTCCAGCTTTGGCTGAGAGCCTATTTTCATGTCTTCGGCTCAATTAATTCAAATCATTCTTATCCTTGTGTCGGTCTTCTTTTTGCCCAACTTCGGCCGACCTCTCTCCTCCCTCGCGCTGCTTTTGAATATTTTTATACCTATCTCGGGTTCCTTCTTTCTTTCCTTTTTGGCGACAACCCTTTTTTTGCCCATGGCATCCATGAGTTAGAAGAGGACGAATCAGGTCTTCGCATATGGCGTAAGTTTTTTATGCAGCCGCGATCTGATTCATGACATCCTGACCGGGGCCAATGGCTAGGCCGGAGTAGAGGTTTATTCGCCTAACTTTGATGCCCGCCAACTCGATCTCGTTCAAGGATGGCCTCTTCCGTTCTTCCATACGTGCACCGCTTCATCGGACCGTTTTAAAGTCCTTTCGCTCTTTGACATAGATCAATACTTGTTGGAGACCCGTTCTTTGTTATCTTCTTTTGTTGTAGTTTCATTTTTCCCTTGTACATCGGTTCATTCTCTCTTCGATCGTTTTTGGCCACCTGGCCGGGAGAGATTTTTTCTTTGCCCTCTATGCGGGTATTATCTACCATCTCTTTTTCCTCCAAACCTTCGGAGTCGGTGGGGTCGAAGAAACCAATTGAGGTAGCCAAGCCGAAGAAAATTAAACAGGCCAAACGGAAACAGCCTTCCCCTAGTCATAGCTCCGATTCAAATGTGCCTCTCGTACGTCGTGCTAAGGTACAATCTGAAACCATGTTTCTCTTGTATATCGGGCTAAAATATAATTTGGGATTAAGTTCTGTATCTTGTGCAGGTGCTTAAGACGGGGTCGCCTTTTGTCGTTCCCAAAACGACCTAAACTCCGGGGACTAAGTTCCCACAGTTGAAGGATCGCCTGAGGAGGTTGAACCTACCGTAGTGCCGATCGTTCAACTTCCATCGGACGACGACGAAGCAGCCGAAGCTCCAATCGCGGAACAACCGCCAGAAGAGGGCGGGACAGCTGTTACATGTGCTTCGTCCGAAGCCGACCCCCAAGGTACGAAGCCATGTATAGAATTCGCCGTTCGCGTCCAAGTTTTGAGGAAATTCCAAGACACCATCCGTTATTTGAATGCCTCTCTTTGGACGATCTTGTACCAATTGTGCAGGATCCGGGTGACGAGCCTGATATGCCAGAAACCTATTTGGCCGGATGACGGGTCTCTTTGGCGTCATCTCAAACGGCTTTACCCATTGGTACGCAGAATGGCCGCTACAGGGCTTAGAGGGAGTTATTGGGATGTAGACGGCCTTTATAGTTTGGCCGAATTGGAGTCATTAGAAGAAGCTTGGTCTATGTATAAGACGATGTACTTCATCGCATTTATGAAGAGACGAAGGTTATTCATGTTTCTGACCCTTCCAATTCTGATTCTTCTGCAGAGGCTCAGCCGGCAGTTATGTCGCAACAATCATCTCTCCTCCGGTCGGCGACATCTCTGGTCCCTTCGGTGCAACCAACTTCGGCCTCTGGACAGCCGTCGTCCTCGGCTCTTCCGCCCTCTCCTCCCCGGGCGATGTCTCATGTCCCTTTGGCGCATGAACCTTCTGCTTTTGACCAGCCGTCATCTTCGGCTCCTCAGTCTCCAACTCCTCGGCCGTCAGCTCTTTTTTCTTTAATTTAACCATCTGCTACTTCTGAACGGCCATCGTCTCCGGCCCATCTCCCGTTCTCTCAGTCCAATCTCCTAGGGAAGAACCGGTGTTGCCACTGGAAACCCTTATACCTCATGTTGCTGAGCTGTCCAGTTCTGCTTGTCGGCCCAAAACTGTAAGTGATTTCTCCTTATGTTCTCTCTTTTTCGTCTATTCTGGTTTGATTTACTAACTTTGGCTTTTTGTAATCAGGCGTCAGGTCAATTTTTACAATCGGTCTATGACATTTTGAGCGATCTGGACCAGTTAGCTTCTACTTGTTCCTTGCCTCACTTTTCTCCGGTCCAGGCTACATCAGACTTGGAGGCCCTTCGGGAGGTTCTCGGCCAATATGCATCGCTTATGACAAATGACATCGGCCAAGCTGCCTTGCCAGAGAACATGCTTAAGTTGGAAAAAGCTTCCTCCGAGCTAGACCAACTTCTGGGTCTTCTTATTTTCCTATTTCAGCAGAAAGTCGACTCTCGCTCCAAGACCTGCAAAGCAAGATCCCGGCTCGTATTCTTCGTTATCAAACCACACATGGTCAGAAGGCCGGGTTGCGCGCATCAATAGCCAAAAAGGATAGGCTTTGAGGCACCATTGATAACCTTCGACAAGCTATAAGAGAATCTACAGACGAAATGGTAATCGAGAAGTCTTTTCTGCTGGACCTAGAGGGACAACTACAAGATATCCAGCGCCAGATAAAGGAAAGCAGTATGAAGAGAGATGCCAAGAAGAGGGGGCTTGCCTCTCTGGTAGCTGAGGCCACTTCTACTATGGCCGAGTTCAGGGATCTGGCCCGAGTTGATTTTGAGAAAGGTCTGGCCGATCTAGTGAGGGTCGATGCTGAGATGCGGCGAGAGTGGCGGAACTTGGGAGAGAAGTCTTTGCTTCTAAAAGATACATCTGACGAGCTTCATCGATCTTCGGCCAGCCAATAGTCATTTAATAATGTAGGACGTTTCATCATCCAAATGTTGTACTTTTGAGGATGTTTTCGTCCTGTATTAAATAAAATACATTCTTTTATTACTTAGCTTTGTCCTTATTGCAAAGACATTACGTTCTCGTGCTCCCATAATGAGGGCACATATTTTTTCAAGTATTTACCGTTTGTCGCTCTAACATGCACTTTTCCATTCAAATTTTTTAAATGATAGGCTCCATTTGGCAATACGTTTTTTTATCTCGAATGGGCCTTCCCAATTAGGCGACCATTTTTCATATGCCGGATCTTTGGCACCAAGTGGCAATATAGTTTTCCACACTAATTCGCCTTTTCTGAACGATTTAGCCATGACTCTCTGATTATATCCATTGGCCATTTTTTTTCTTTTGCGCTTCCAAACGATTTATGACATCGCATTTAATATCGTCCAATTCCAACAAATTTTGAATCATTGCTTCGCCGTAGTCTTCCTTTGTCAATTCCTTTTGCAACATCACTCTAGTGGATTCAATATTAACTTCAACTGGTAATACGACCTCTTGACCATATGCTAATTGAAATGGCGTGACCGAGGTACTCGTTCGCGGTGACGTCCTATATGCCCATAGAGCCTGACTCAAACATTCGTCCCATTGTTTGGCATTGTTCGTTACCATTTTCCGAATCAACCCTTTAAGGGTTTTATTGGACGATTCTGCCTGACTATTTGACTGGGGGTAATATGGAGTAGTGTTTACTAGCCGGATCCCGTATTCGGCCAGGAAGCTTTTTACCTTCTCGCCATTTAACGAAGTATCATGATCCACCATTATTGTTTGTGGTATATCGAATCGGTGAATGATGTGCTGTTTTATGAACTTGATAATTTGCTCTTGAGAGATCTCCACTACCGGAATTGCCTCCACCCATTTGGTAAAGAATTTATGGCAACGATAATGAAGGTGTGTCTCTTGCTAAATGCGGGATAGATTTTTCTAATCAAATCTATCGCCCATCCTATGAACGGCCATGGTTTAATGACAGAGACCATTTCGGTTGCTGGTGCCCTCTGAATGGGCCCATGATTCTGACAAGCGACGCACCCCTTGGCATATGATAGGCACGACTCTCCCATTTTCGGCCAATAATATATGTTCCATATGATCAGCCACCTCATCTTTATTCCGGCCTGATGATCCCTACAAACACCCTCGTGTATTTCGGCCATAATAGTTTTGGATTCTGTTGGCCCTACACATTTCAACAACAGACCGTCTTGGAATTTTTTATATAACACGTCTCCCGACACCACGTAATTCAAAGCTTTGAGTTTTAGCCTTCGATCTTTTTCCGTTTTCGGGCTGTCTTAAAAATTCTTTGATCTCTCTTCTTCAATCGTCCTCGTCTTGGACCTCAACGGTCATGACATCCGTCACCCTCTTTCTTCTCATCAGGGCTGGCTTTGTTGGAGTTTTATAAGCTTCCCAAGATCATTAATCAAGCATGAAACAAGTGTGAATACATTCAAAAGAGGTGCGGAAAACTCACAATGATCGGTTGAGTCGACGCGGGTGAAGACAAAAACGAACTGCCCTCCTCCATTAAGCTCAGCAATGAGCAGTTTTTCCTTCCACCATTTTCGGCCTTGTGTGGTCTTCATGAAATCTTCAAGCTCCAAGCTTCCAAAATGGATTCCAAGCTCACGAAATCACTGCCCTATCACCTTGGTATGCCTCCTAGAGTGTGCTAGCACTTTGATTTTGCAACAAAATCACACATCTTTCTCCAAGACTCACGGTTTTTTCTGCAAAACCAGTGAAGAACAACCCTTTGGGCGTGAGGAAGAAGAGAGGAAAGAGAAGAGAGTTTTGGCTCCCAAATTGCGTGAACCAAGAGAGAGGGAAATGAAAAAGTGTAATGGTTTTTTAATTTTCAAAATTAATTAACATTTACCATTTTTCAATTCAAAAAAGTCAAGCATTAAATGTTTGCCATCATCTCACATCAACTCACATCAATCAATCAATCAATTGTCACATCACTCAAAGTGACATGTGATTTGACGCTTGATGTGACTAATGATTTGACGCTTGATTTGACTTGCGTGCCGCACTCGAATTCGAAATGCGAATGTGCTCGCAAACAATCCCGGGCTCGGGTTCGCTAATTCCAAATTAACGAATTTTCCGTTGCGACGCAATTAAACGATTACGCCTAGCGAAATCACTATTCACGTCGTTAACGAATTAATTCTAAATTAACTCGTTCGCCTGAATTAAAATCTAATTTTAATTCCGCGTCGAAATCCAATTTCGTTTAATATATCAAATATATTATTTTATCGATTAATTCTAAATTAATCGTTCTCTCTCTTTAAATGATATTTCATCTCATATAAAATATCTCTGTAATTAATCCCAGATTAATTTCTCTCTCATCATTAATTAATCCCAGATTAATAAAAGTGTGAGTCATACGTCATCGGTGAATCTTCGGGAAGCGACCCATGAGATCCCCGGATATGTTGGCAGTAAATTCAGTCGTCGGACTATCCGAACACGTAAGTACCTAATACTATATTTTACCAATTTACAAGACAAGGTTGGCTTCTAGCAAAGCGCCATGCCTACCCAATTCTCCAGAAATATCCTTACAGGAATAAGTGATCTATATCAGGCGTAGTATACGTAGTATTGCGTATTTCTGTCCAGTATCGGATGATCACGTGCTAGGCCTGGGGCTGGAATTGTGTCTGCCCCGTACGAAGCACATGTCGGATGTCTGGTAACTAGTCTCTATATTTGATAAACATGACCTTGTCATATTATCCCGATGACTGCGGTACTAAAGAGAACCAGTCACGTATCCTACGTGACCATCATGTCCACTATGACTGGAGTGATACTTCCGTCTTGACATCACACCCAACACACTACGATTCTCAATATACCCAGAATAGGCGTACACAGAACCTGTTAAAGCCCTGGACGACCGCAATCAAAGTATATTGATTGTCGCAAGTATTAGCGGTGCAAGTCTCAGGTTAAGACCAAATACATCTACCCTGATTTTGGACTTCCATAGACACATAGTCATACTACCAATGGAATTCCGAGGGGGTCTTATCCAGAGCGAAGCTGTTTCCCGTACTATCGGTAAAACACAACCTCCTATTACACTTGCATGAGTATCCTATACCCAAATATATGAGAACTATGACGTTATGCCCTCACAACGCGCACAAGTGTAATACTAGTCTTTTACGTATTTATCGATGTCCAATCTCGATAATACTCTGACTAAGGATATTTAATGATTTATCTTTCGTGGACCGATACTGTCTCATATCATTCTCAATCCAGGAACAAATCATAGAGACCTCCTATCATTTATACATCTAGATGATATAATCACAAATGATAAGAGTGTAATCTCCTTTGTCACATAGTTAATTTGTACAACAACACCATGATATGTACAAATAGTGACGCTATGGGTCATAATTGTCCAACAATCTCCCACTTGGCCTATAGCCAGTCACTCGAGTGTCTTACACCCGAACTATGTACGGTTGGCTCAAACTGCTAAGAAAATGCTTTTATCAGCGGATTTGCATGATTATTATCTGATGCGATTTATTCTATCATCACATCACCACGATATATGATCCGAACGAATCAGATGAATATCGAAGTATATATCTGGATCGTTGATGAGACCAATAATTCTTTAGCCTATGCTGACGCCTAGCTCTGCAGCTAACAGAACTATATCTAATCTAATTAGATTTATTATCGACCCAGAAGGCTTCTATTGCCACCTCAGCTGCAGCAATAACCCGCATTTGTTGTTTATTCGGTAACAGTATCTCGCTTGAAAATTTCCAGCTTACTGTTCCGTTATTCAAACTGTATAGTACCGTTTACGACTTATAGTCGTTTTTATCGGTTTAATAAACTTGCAACAGTGATCTCAGTCACTTCAAGTTCTCCATCTCCACATATTAAGACAGCATCCTTAGTTCTCTAAGATACTAACGGATGTTCTTAATATCAATCCAGTGACTATCACTAGGATTGGCCTGCTTGTGCAAAGCGTATGAGACACCAGGTTACGTACATTTTTCAATGTACGGATTCTCGGAGAGTTTTATCGAAAGCCAAGCTTTCATCGATTGTTTTATGGGAATATCATTTCCAAGAAATGACATATTATCATTATTTTATAGGACATTTACTGTCAGTGCGCTCCCACTAACCTCCTTATATACACAAGAATCATTTCGTTTTGAATTGAATCATAAACCATCATGATTACATCAAAACGATAATTTCAAGAACCTATGCTTGCTTCAATCCAAACATGGATCGAATAACCCGCAAATCTTGTTTGCTAGTTATGGTACGACAAAACCGACAGGATGTTGTAAACATCCTCCAAAAGGTTTCCTTTTCAGGAAAGCGATTTTCCCGTTAAGCTGACATATTTCATAAATGAAACATGCAGCATTAGCAAGCATTATCCAAATGGATTTACCATGGTAACAGGTAAAAGGTTTCGTCGTTGTCAACACAATGTTGATAACGATACCTTTCCGCTAAAAGCCTAGCTTTATACGTTGGTATGTTGCCTTCCATGTATGTATTCCTTGAAGACTTATAAGTACCAATAGGCACAATGCCCTGCGGTACATCAACTAGTATCCAAACTTGGTTGAAATACATGGAATCCATTTCGGATTCATGAAACTTTGTCATAATAGGGAGTCGATACCTTGTATCACTTCCTCATGCGTAGTCCGTTGGTATACCTCAATAAGATTGACATCTTTATGAGGTGAGATCAGAAACCCATACCCCAGGTTGTTTTCTGACTCTCTCCGACATACGTGGTTCTTGTGTATTCGAAGATTATGGTATAGTTTCATCATTGATGAACTATTTATGTTCCATTAAGATTCGGTGCCTGGAACAATATTACTCCGATTTTCATCGAGTTTTACTATCCTCTCACTTACCATTGTATTTCGGTATTCCTCTTAGGAAAACCGCATGGCGAGCAACAATTAAATTATTCTCTTGTGAGATATATAAGTACTATACTTTGGTTTCCCTAGGATAACCTACATTTGGCACTTATCCAATTAGGGTTCTAGTTTGGTATTATCCCAACGTATGCCTAGCATTCCCAAATTTTCAGGAATGAGAAACCTGGTTTCCTTCCCGTTCATATCTAATATGAAATCTGTCAAACAGATTATTATGGAACCTTATTCAAAATAAGTTCTGCACTGTTAATGCTTATCCGTTGAAGGAAATGGTAGCTCAGAGCGACTCATGATTAACCTTAATCATGTCTAACATAATTCGGTTACTCAGTTCGGACACACCATCAAATTGATGTGTTCCGGGAGGAGTCCTCTTTGAAAGAATATTATACTCTTTCAAGTATATTAGAAACTTATTGCTTAAGTATTTTTCATTACGGTCTTACCGTGACGGTTTATTACTATAGCCGATCTATTTGTCTATTTCGTGTCGAAACTGTAAAAGTTTCCGATTCGTGTTTCAAAAGAAACCCATAACCATAACGCGATTCCACATCTGTAAAGGTCACAAAATATTCATATCCACATCTAGCCTAGCTAGACATGGGCCCACTTGCTTCACTATGAATTAGGGCTAACAGATCGGTGGTATTTACACTTTTACCAAGTAAAGGTGTTTTAGGCACTTTGCCCAATAAACTAGATTCATAGACTTTATTTGAATGGAATCAAATCAGTCCAAGTACCCGCTCTTCAAAAGTGCGGATATACGATTCTTGTTTATTGTGTCCCAGACAACATTGCTACTTTTAAGTTTCTCATGATCAAATCAGTTTGAGCTATTTGTTTGTCATGTTATATGTTTGAGATTTTATTTATATTCAAAATATAAATTCTGTTATTCACATCTAATGTGTTTATCTCAATATCATCTTTATAAAATAAAACACTTTAGTGTTGTAGAATATAAAGGTTCACCCGCAGCGGGTTAAACACTGATATAAAGATAATGTTTCTAGTCAAACTAGTTACATTATAACAGTTTCCAAATTTAGGTACACACCCGAGGGTAGTTCCTATATTTAGGTATCTACGCTTAAAACAACGACTTTCGTCCCGTTTCCAGTTTGCAGATAAATCTCTATTGAAGTCAGTATCCTGTTCAAAACAGATTCTGAATATCAATATATATATTTTATGTACCACACTAAATATTTAAAATCCAATTTTAATACTAGTAATGAACATAATGTTGACAAACATATTTGAAGTTAGAGCCTTGCCCGTTCTTCAATTCCTTCATGTCTGCTTTGTCCAAACGGCAGTCACGCTTCCGCGATCCCGTTTGCCACAATTTAGGCAGACATTTTAGGATATGTCCTTTTATCTTCCCAGAAGATAATAATGATTTTGCCTTTGCCGTTTTCAACACTCCAGAAGCCTTTGGCCAAGCCGTGGCTAACTAGAATATCGAAGTAAGGTGCTTCTTGCGCTATTTGCCTTATTGCAAAGTTTGACTTTATCTCCTTGAGGATAGTCATTAACTCTCCAAGAGTTTACTATTGCAATTTAGTACTTCTAAAATCTAAAGATAGATTTATGAAGATCCTTCAATTTCATTATTATACTTTAAGGATCTAATCCTTAGTTCTGATTCAGAAATGAAAGAGTCTACCGCGACAAGCTTAATAGATTAAGCACTAAAGTTATCATCACATAATTCTTCCAAAGATTATGCTCTACTATTTGCTTAACTCCGGGCTTATGCCTAATTTTGTTATTTTATCAAATAAAGTAACTTATTAGATTCCAGGACTATCCTGAAATTAATTCCCAATTTGAAAAATTAAACCATTTAAATACATTTTCCCTATGACTATGTCTTAAATGCCAATCTTTCATTTTTATCTTGATTTTAATAGTCCAACTATTTAATCAATGATTTCGGTACTATTTATTATAATGATTATTATAGTCCAACTATTTTAATCAACTATAATTAATTAAATCAAATATATTAATTATTATAATCCAATTATAATTAACTATAAATGAATAGTTTTGAATATAGTCCAACTATTAATTAAAACAACAATTTAAATATTAGTCCAACTAACATTTAATTGATTTGACGAATGATATTTTTTTTGAGCGCGTATGGCAAGTAATTAAACGAATATTGCAAATTCAATTCTTGCCTCCCACTATTTTTCGGCGAGCCTCTAACCCTCTGTCGAGTACTCGGGAAACCGTGTTTCTTAGTGGGCTAGGATCCCGTTAAATATCACACAATCTTGACTTTGGCCAACAAATTGTATGATAATTAACTAGGTAGATCTCTAAGATCGATTGGATCCAATCCAATTCCTAGATCCAGTAGGGGGACATCCAAGTCCGAAACATATATCTTATATATGCCAATACATCCAATGTATTACCTAACTTTTTTCCTCTGAATCAACTAAGCCTTGGCTTTGGCACAAGAGACTTAGTGATCCCAGTCAAGCGCGACCCATTGACCATGGAAAGCTTCGTAATCAATGTCGATGGACAAGAAGTGGTCTTGACTTTGGACAACAAATCACAACTTGGACAAGACACTGATATGGAACAAAGTCTTCGTGATTCAAACACATCCTCGACAGACAAAGGCCTTGACTTTGGCCTACAAGCCAATGCCAGTCTAAGATCTTGAGTAAGAATCACTCAAATTGGCAACCAATTTATTATCTTTGTTAAGGTCTCATCATCATACACCCTTAAACATGCATTCTAAACATATAATAAAGCGCGTATAATTAAATAATAATGATATGCGGATGGATACTTTACACATTGATCCTAGATCAAATCTCTCCATTTCTCTCTCCCGCTAGCACAAATATTTCTTATACCTGTTACACTACACTTCTAAAGAAACCTCATTTACATTAAGGGGAATAGATGAGAAGATAATACAAAGAATATGGAGGTAATAAGGCTGGACACGCAGGTCCAATTAATAAATCAAATTTATTACAACAATTTCTAAAATTGTCCCACCCATCTAATATCCATCTGATATACATTATTCATGCATCGCAACCATGTATTCACACAAGCATGTTATCAATCAATCTAATCAAATTAATTAATCTGATAATTAGTGATCATCCAATGTTCAAACGACGATTTGATTTTGCTCGAGTCAAACTCATTTTTGCGAATAAGTACTTAAAGTATGAATTCTCGAATTAAATTAAACTACATAATTAATTCCAATTTAATTTGTATTTAATATTAATTCGCTATTTAATTCCAAATCAAATACTACACTTTATTAATAAACCTTTTACGACTTAAATTCCAAATTTAATCGTTACGGGCCTCAAAGCTCGATTAATATCCAATATTAATTTAATTAAAGTCCAATGGGCTTTTAATTAGTTTCTTAAGGCGTGGACTTTTGGTCAACTCGGGTCAAACCGATAACCAAAGTCCAATCCGGGAGTTACCCCATAAGCCCAGAAATCAATTTAGGCCCAATTAAACTTTAAAGGTCCATTAGTCGCATTTGGGCATTTTGGAAGCGGTTTTGGGCCCAATTGGATCCAACCAATTTAGCCTAAACCCAACTTGGTACAACCAAGCCCAATAAGCCTAATAACAACTTTCAAGCCCAAATCCAATTTTAAGCCCAACTAATTTAATTCAAAAAATTCCAAATTTCTCAATTAAATTACCTAAAGTGTATTACACAATTAATTACCCAAATCAATATTTCCAAAACACAAATTTGTCTAATTAATCATGCTTATTAACATTAAATCATGTCCAACATAATTTAATCAAAAATCAAACCCAATACATGCTCAATTGTTCTCGGCAATTTGGGGAAAATTATGCCCAATTCGAATTCAATCCGATTAAATCCAATTAAACATAAAATCAACATTCCCAATTGATTTCCAACACATCCAATGATCAAAAAATCAAAACCACCAAGACATTAGGGTTCATCTAATTTTCGGCCAAGCTAGAAAATTTGGGGAAAATTGTTCCAAACCATTTTTCTTGAAATTGATCCAATCAATCTTCAATTAAAACACATTTAAGCATACTAATTCATCCAATTTCATTAAATCATGCCCAAATTCGTTTTACCCAATTTTAAACCCTAAACTAGTTTCATGCACAAAATAGCTCAAGATACCATTGTTGGAGTTTTATAAGCTTCCCAAGATCATTAATCAAGCATGAAACAAGTGTGAATACATTCAAATGAGGTGCGGAAAACTCATAATAATCGGTTGAGTCGACGCCGGTGAAGAAAAAAATGAACTGCCCTCCTCTATTAAGCTCGGCAGTGAGCAGTTTTTCCTTCCACCATTTTCGGCCATGTGTGGTCTTAATGAAATCTTCAAGCTCCAAGCTTCCAAAATGGATTCCAAGCTCACGAAATCACTGCCCTATCACCTTGGTATGCCTCCTAGAGTGTGCTAGCACTTTGATTTTGCAACAAAATCACACATCTTTCTCCAAGACTCACGGTTTTTCTGCAAAACCAGTGAAGAACAACCCTTTGGGCGTGAGGAAGAAGAGAGGAAAGAGAAGAGAGTTTTGGCTCCCAAATTGCGTGAACCAAGAGAGAGGGAAATGAAAAAGTGTAATAGTTTTTTAATTTCCAAAATTAATTAACATTTACCATTTTCAATTCAAAAAAGTCAAGCATTAAATGCTTGCCATCATCTCACATCAACTCACATCAATCAATCAATCAATTGTCACATCACTCAAAGTGACATGTGATTTGACGCTTGATGTGACTAATGATTTAACGCTTGATTTGACTTGCGTGCCGCACTCGAATTCGAAATGCGAATGTGCTCGCAAACAATCTCGGGCTCGGGTTCGCTAATTCCAAATTAACGAATTTTCCGTTGCGACGCAATTAAACGATTACGCCTAGCGAAATCACTATTCACGTCGCTAACGAATTAATTCTAAATTAACTCGTTCGCCCGAATTAAAATCTAATTTTAATTCCGCGTCGAAATCCAATTCCGTTTAATATATCAAATATATTATTTTATCGATTAATTCCAAATTAATCGTTCTCTCTCTTTAAATGATATTTCATCCCAGATAAAATATCTCCGTAATTAATCTCAGATTAATTTTCTCTCTCATCATTAATTAATCCCAGATTAATAAAAGTGCGAGTCATACGTCATCGGTGAATCTTCGGGAAGCGACCCATGAGATCCCTGGATATGTTGGCAGTAAATTCGGTCGTAGGACTATCCGAACACGTAAGTACCTAGTACTACGTTTTACCGATTTACAAGACAAGGTTGGCTTCTAGCAAAGCGCCATGCCTACCCAATTCTCCAGAAATATCCTTACATGAATAAGTGATCTATATCAGGCGTAGTATACGTAGTATACGTAGTATTGCGTATTTCTGTCCAGTATCGGATGATCACGTGCTAGGCCTGGGCTGGAATTGTGTCTGCCCCGTACGAAGCACATGTCGGATGTCTGGTAACTAGTCTCTATATCTGATAAACATGACCTTGTCATTTTATCTCGATGACTGCAGTACTTAAGAGAACCAGTCCCGTATCCTACGTGATCATCATCTTCCCTATGACTGGAGTGATACTTCCGTCTTGACATCATACCCAACACACTACGATTCTCAATATACCCAGAATAGGCGTACACAGAACCTGTTAAAGCCCTGGACGACCATAACCAAAGTATATTGATTGTCGTAAGTATTAGCGGTGCAAGTCTCAGGTTAAGACCAAATACACCTACCCTGATTTCGGACTTCCATATACACATAGTCATACTACTACAATGGAATTCCGATGGGTTCTTATCCAGAGCGAAGCTGTTTCCCGTACTATCGGTAAAACACAACCTCCTATTACACTTGCATGAGTATCATATACCCAAATATATGAGAACTATGCCGTTATGCCCTCACAACGCGCACAAGTGTAATACTAGTCTTTTACGTATTTATCGATGTCCAATCTCGATAATACTCTGACTAAGGATATTTAATGATTTATCTTTCGTGGACCGATACTGTCTCATATCATTCTCAATCCAGGAACAAATCATAGGGACCTCCTATCATTTATACATCTAGGTGATCTAATCACAAATGATAAGAATGCAATCTCCTTTGTCACATAGTTAATTTGTACAACAACACCATGATCTGTACAAATAGTGACGCTATGGGTCATAATTGTCCAACATGTTTGACCTCTTCGC
>SKCR01001844.1:0-74511 GCA_019454045.1 Zanthoxylum bungeanum | reverse complement strand
GATCATACTACAACCCCTTTCCATTAACACGACACCTAGTATGGAATATGTTCTCCCTCTACTACACACTCTCTCCTCTACAACATTTGCACTCAAAGCACGCTTGACAACTAGGATAAGTTATCCAGCGGGTATCCCAGCTCCCTCGTGGTCACTAGCATCCTCCAACTATGGCATCTCATCCCTCAACCTCACTATCAGTAGAGTAACACATCTCTACTCTTTTATCAATCGTTAAGGTACGCCTATTGGGACATTGTGAAGCATAATGTCCCATGCTCAAACATTTGAAACACTTTACACATCCTTAGTTCTAGTAGCTGCACCCTCAGGTTTTGATCTAGTTTTGCTCGGTTCTGCAGCCTCTTTACCTTTGGCACTAGGTTCGGCCCTAGGCTTATTAAAGCCTCCACTGAACTCACCTCTAGGCTTGTCAAAGCCTCCATCTCGCTTCTCATGCGGAACCCATTTCCCCTTCCATGCAGAAATAGCCTGAGTGCCAAATCTGGATGTTGACTTTTTCTTGAGTTGTATTTCTACCTTGATAACCATGGGAAGCATATCCTCCAAATCAACATAGTGATGCAACTCCACCATGTTTGCAATCTCTCTATTCAAGCCCCCTAGAAATCATGCCATAGTAGCTTCTACATCATCAACTACATTTGCCATGATCATGGCAACTTCCATCTCTGTGTAATAGTCTTCAACACTCTTGTCCCCTGATACAGATGTTGTAGTTTCTGATACAATTCCCTATAGTAATGGCTGGGTATAAATCTCTTTCCTCATGAACCTCTAAGTTCTGCCCATGTCTGAACCGGTCTATCATAATTTCTCCTCCGAGTAGAGACAAGCTGATCCCACCAAATCATAGCATAATCGGTAAACTCAATTACTGCCAATTGATCTTCTTCTCATCTGAGTAGTGATGATAGTTGAAAATCAATTTTATTTCTTTTACCATTCTAAGTAAGCTTCAGGGTCATTCTTGTCGTGGAATGTTGGTATCTTGATCTTGATGCTACCTAGATCACCATCTACATCTCCTCGTCTACCATATCTCATCCTATCATAATCCTCTCTTCTGGCATCAAATGCACCTCTATCATCAAACCGTCTATCCATCTTATCATTCCTCCTATCAAACCTCATATTAGGCCTTCTATCTTGCTCAGGCTGAAATCTCTACTCCACATCATCAAGACCATCAGAATCATCAAACTCATTTTCAGTTTCCTCTTCATTTGGTGGTACATACTGTGGTGGTACACGTCGAAGTGGCACATCATGAAGTGTGGTGGTACATTCTGAGGTGGTGGTATATAATAATGGGGTGGTGGTGCTCTGGGTCCACTACCAGTTTGAATACTCTCTACATTCTTGGACAATCTCTCCAAAGCAGTATTCATGTTCTCCATCATATCTGTAAATTTTCTATCCAAGGCCTCGAGTTTTTCATCAATGGTTAGACATGTCATCTCAACACTAAACAAACAGATTAGAAATAACAAGAAAGTAAAGCAAATATGTAAATCCTCACAATCTCACGTGTTTACACTCGAATGATATCACTCCACTCGTGTTTGCACTCTATTGGCTTTTACCCGATACTGTGCTCACAATCACTGCCTTTTACCACTCTTGAGTTCGTCCTCAATTCAAATTTGAATCACACTCAGTCCAAGAATACAAACCAAATGTAGTCCTCAAGCAAACATGAAACACAAGATCTAATAATATATATGGGACATGTGGAAATAAAATGCGAACAGGAATAGCAACGACGAAGACTCAATCAATAATACTTAAACTAGAGTATTTGGAATAAGGAAATAAACAATTAGCACAATGTAAAAAAAATAAAGCATGCAATTCAATTCACGGTCGTAAGCAATTTCGGAATAAAATTTGGCACCTCTATAGAAATTTTGATGGAATACCCTCCACGGGCATCTAAATGATAATATGGAACAAACCAAATTCAACCAAAAATTTTTCACTTTTTTTTACTTTTTTTTTTTTTTTTGCTCAAGTGATCACTATCACTCAAGTCCATTTTTATGGTAATTTCAGATGCTGATATTGTGGTTCTGAAATCAGGGTCTGAGCAGAAGTTAAGTTCAGTTCTGATGCTAAGGTTCTGATTTCAGAGGCTGATTTCAGGTTCTGATTTCAGAGGCTAATTTAGGTTCTGATTTCAGAGGTTGATTTTCAGGGTCTGATTTCAGAGGCTGTGTTTCAGGGTCTGATTTCAGAGTCTGAAGGGCTAATTTCTCAGGGTCCGATTTCAGAGGCTGAGTTCAGGGTCTGATTTCAGAGGCTAGTTTTCAAGGTCTGATTTCAGAGTCTGATTTCATAAGCTAAGTTTCAGGGTCTGATTTCAGAGGCTAAGTTTTCAGGGTCTGATTGCCGAGTCTGATTTCAAAGGCTAAGTTTCAGGGTCTAATTTCAGAGTTAAGTTTCAGGGTCTGGTTTCAGAGTCTGAATCTGATGGTTTATTTTCTTTTCTCACTTCACTAGGTTTTAGAAATAAATCACACAGTCACCCAAGAACATGCTTATTTCTTCAACATATGTTAAGAACAGAATGTATATGACGAACTATATGAAGAACACAACAAAACCCAGGTCCAGAAATAAACAAAGATTACGGACTGATATGAAGAACAACAACAAAAATACTCTAACGAGAAAATGATAAAAGATGAACTGATATGCAGAACACAACAAAACTAGATCCAGAAATAAACAAAACGAAAACAGAAACAAGATCCAACAAGAACTGAAACGAAAATAACAAAGAACGAAAATAAAAACAGAATCAAACAAAAAGTAAAGATAGGAAAATCAGACCTTGGAACCCTGAGCTCTAGATACAAAATGACAAGAAACACACTTGGATTCGAAATCCAAGCAAACCCCAAGCAACGGACAGAACCCCAAGAACCGCGAATTTGATTTTGTAGGAACAAAATCCTTCCAAGGCCACAAAGAAGACCCACAAAGAACTTGCCCTTGAAAACCTTTAAGATGATTCCTTGTTGTGTTTTGCTAGCAATGGAGACGCCACTAAGCTTGCTAAACTTAGATAAGTCGATTTTAACTTGAAAAGGGGAATCCCTCCCTTACAAGAATTCGGCCATAGCCAAAGCTTTAAGCTTTTGTGTTTACAAATTTCGTTGATTGTCTTTAAAATGAAAAAGAAAGAAAGCTTAAATAGTGTTACAAAGAGAAACCCTAAAGGCATAAAGACAACAATGCCCCTAAAGGCTAAATTACAAAAATACCAAAGTCTTCAAAGGCATGTGAAGCTTCATTCAGAACTGATTTGGGCCAAGTGAAGTGGCTTTGGGCCATCTCTATTGAAGCCCACATGCGTCTCTATTTGTTTGTTGCAATCGGCCATAACACTTTGAACTAATCCCGCCATTGCTTCTCTGAGTCTTTTGGTCCTCTGCCTCGTAATTGGCTCTTCTGGTACTTGTAATGAGTCTTTTGATTTGTTGTCGGCTTGGATCATGTCACCCGGGCTTTGATAAGCTCGTCAAAGAAAAAAAAAAGCCCGGGCCCGGGAAAGGCCTGGCACGGGTGTCTTCCGGGCGGGGCGTTATCCGGCCCGTTTTTTAAAAAAATATTAAAAAAATTAAAAACATATAAATACAAAATACATTCACACCATATGCAAAAACAATTCACAAATAAATCAAAAGTTTCATCGATAAATTAACAATTTAAATGCTACTAAACATATTAAAATATATATATGTTTTTTGTATTTTGGCCCGGGCCCGCCCCGGGTTTTTTTACCTCGTCCCGGGCTTTTCTGCCACCCTAATAATATCATTTTAAAACATGCTTGTATGCTAAGATAAGTGGATTGTCATTAAAATCCACTAGTTTCGAATGGTGATGTATGTGACATCATGTACTATTGGGTACTGATATTGAGGTCATAATATTTCTGATGTACTCTGATGGGTTTTAGAATGAGTCTTCTCCAGAACAGGTCTAGATCGGACAAGACTCAGCTCATAGTCCTCTCCATTCTGAAATGGACTTCTCAGCTCATTCAAAGCACAAAAATAATGTTTCACATACAATTTGTTTGCACGGTGAAAACCACTTTCCAGAATCCAAAAGAGGTTCCAATTTATTTCTCTTGCATGATCTCCCAAACCCTAGTTTCTCTGGAGGTCTCCAGATTCCGAAATAATATTATTTCGGAGTCAAGTCCAGATTGTCTCCGGGGTCATTGGACTTCAGAGGTAATCATTAATTCTTCGTGTCTACTAGTGCAATAGTACCGTGACAGGTGTCACCCTCCTAGTGGACCTCTATCTGTCTATAGCAGTTCTACTAAGGAGACGTGCTGAGGAAGATTCAACTGCATGTCGACACGTGTCTCTAGTCGCAAGGCTAACTTTGAACACCTACAGATAATATAATTAAAGGAAGTTTGAATTTGTAAAACATGTGGAGATAACATGAAATAAGAATATTGACCGTTCAAGGAATCTATATGCATGACATAGTCCACAGATACGGCCGGTTAGAGTCCTCAAATTTAAACCAAAATTAAAGAGGATATTAAATCTTAAAAAAAAATAATATCCATTATAATAAAAATATTTTTTAAAAAAATTATCAGTAAATATTATATATATTAGAAACTCGTTTAGAAGTCCTAAAATTCGGATAGCCACTATCTGCATGTTGAGCATATTAAACGAGTCTCGGATTAAAAAACATTGGACAGATTAGGTAAAAATGGCTTGCGAGTTGCGTGTCAGGCTGGCACACTGATCCTGAAAAACGATCAATGTGTGCTGAAAAACTTTCGGTTGGGGTTGCTGGTTTTTGAAATTTTATCAAGTTTTTGTTTCAGTAGGCAGCACAAATAAACAAACTATAATAAAATAACAATAGAAAGAATGATACATAAATAAAATATAAATTAATGTTGTTATATATCATTATAGAATACAGATGTAAGCAAAAAGCAACAGAGGTGAATGGCTACGGTACCCGTAGCCTGGTCAGAAAGTTAATAAAATCTAATTAAATATAATTATGTGACGCCGTAGTCACAACTTTAATGTGTTTGTTATGAATAAGAGAATATATATTTATTTGTTTGGTTGATATTTTACAGGGATAAATAGTCACCATCATTCTTTCCTGATTCACTTTCTATTTCCCATAATTTATTTTTCTTTGAAACATGAGAATAATGAATAATCATATCCAAATATGTAAAGTCTACTTACCATAAATGAAAAATTAAGGGAATCATTAGATAAAGTGAATATGAACATATAAGATCAGATCTTTCAGGTCATAGTCCATTAGATTTGTACCGACGGATGCACGAGGTAGGAGCTCTAATAAAAAGAAGAAAGTATTGTAATAAATATACACAGGTAATTACTCTAGTCCCCAAGGGGAATGACTTGATGGTATATGTCTCAGGATATGACCTTGACGTTTTGAGTTCAAATATAAAGAGTGTTTCTTGTAAAAACATGAGATAGCCGATTATTTTACCTGCTCTACTTAAACCTTGAAGGGTGATTTGACGGCGGACTTTCCAACTATTCAAAAAAAAAAAGTTAATTACTCTATTGGATTAACCCTAGAATTACTACTTCACTTTACACCACCTTCAATTTACGAATTGAGACAGCAAGCATACTACAAGACAAATTAAGGCCCATTATTCGCCCAATGAACTAGCTCAGAGCCCAGCAGCGAAGAGGCTATTGTGAGAGAAACATTAAGAATTCAATATAATACCATTGTGGGCACAACACAACCACTCTACAAATGCTGTAATGGTGAAACTTTCAACTGTATCGTCTCTGATTATGTTAGCATTGGTGGAATTTAGATACAAAAGCTTACTACCAATCAGCAATCTCAGTAGCTTATGCGAATCCTTGTTTCCAGTTCAGAATGTAATGCACAAACTACAAGCATTTACGCCTAACTGGAAAAAAAGGCACCAAATACAACTTCGTCCTAGACATTTTCAATGGAGGAAAATGATCTGATGGAACTGGATCTAGTAGCCTCTGGCCCGCGCTCTGAGTATGAGACTAAAGCTTTCACTACATGGCGAAATCTCCTTCTGTATGTGGGAAACTTCGTAACATTGCGTATCAATCCTATCATCCTGTTGATTGATGTAGTGTTTGTCAGCTTGCATAGAAGGATAGAAGAAAAGAAAAACTAAGCTGGTAATTGTACATGCTTTTCTCAAGTGACATATAGGGTAATGCTCATTTATAGGGATTCCTTCACAAGCAAGTAGAGAAATGCTCAAGTTTTAATGATTATACTGTTTGGTATAGGGTTTGATGAACTTATAAACTAGCTTACTCTCAATCAATATTCTCTATAAAGTAAATGGATATGTAATGTTCGCCTTCTATAATTACTTCAATAAAGATAAAAGTTCATACCTTCTACTGATGCCCTGTATTTGAGCTGCTCTGAGTGTATCTTCAGGCAATAAACTGCCATTGTCCCAAGCCTCCATTCGTTGTGTATCGCTTCCAAAGAGGACTACTTTTTCCAAGTACCTCACTTCAGGCTCGGTCAAATTCAAGACTCTAATTTGTTCCTTTAGGACCATTATCGGGTTAAAAAACCAGTCTAACAGTTTATTATTTGGTCTATTCAGATAGGTTATTTCAACACTATCAAGTAGCAATAAACCACCTGATCCAGCTTTGATAGAGTAAAGAAGAGTCTGCAAGAATGAATAACAAGGCAACCCGATACCTACAATTGCTTCTTCAATAACAGTCTTTGCCTTCAACCAATCATTGAGGTCAGCCGGTGTTACTACATTAGCATCTAGTAATTCTCTTCCCCTCGTTTCACAGGACCTCATCATATTTACCCATATCTGTTGCATGTGCCTTAATAGTTCAGTAAATAGTTTTCGTATAATCTCTCAAATCACAGATATCATAGCTTTGCAAATATCAATAATCAATGAACGCAACTCAATTTCTGCTAAGCCTTTTAGACTGAGACAGTTATTCTTTACATTATCAAATAATTATAAAAAGATGGCAGAGATATGATATCTACTGGTTTGGATTCCCAAAGGTTGCATATTTAGTCAATACTATTTGCCAGTAGCCCAGTACAATCATCTTTCAGGCAAATAACCACCGTTAAATCCAGTTACATTTTCATTATTATAGAATCTCAGGTCAAAGATTCATTTAAAACATTAAAAACATGGTGTTGCTACTGACTCTCATCTGTTCTGTATATTGGTTCATTATGCCAATTCACAGAGAGAGGCCAATTTGATCTTAAGCATACCTGCACCACTTTTACTTCTTGTATTGCCTCCCTGACTGATCTCGAATGAGCCAAGCTTGGCATCAGCATTGCAGGTGCTTCTGCAGAAACAGAAGTGAATTTGCCTCCAGCCACCTGATTTCCTCCAACAGACAATTCAGATGAGCTATGGACCTTTTTCTGTCTATATCGGGGCCTGGCTGTGAGAAATGTGTTTGAAACAGTTAAAATGAAATTAAAGAACAAAAATCTCTAGCAGTATTTGTTGAAAGATACTAATCCAGGCATCTACGGCTAATTAGAGAACATGATTACTTTGGAAGGATAGTCCCCTCCCTGAGATAGAGCCAATCATTTGTATACTCATCAAATTCTGCTACCATCGCAATTACATAAGCTGCACCTCTCCGGAAAGATCTTTCCTGCATACATAAGAATGCTAAAGAGTTTGAGTTCAGTCATAATAAATATCAAAACTATAATGTACTTAAAATAAGACAAACCTGATACACTATAATTGATCCATATAATCCAATAAAGATGCTTGAGAAAATAGCAATCAAGACACTCCCAATAACAACAATTGGCCACAAAAGGATAGTCAAACCAGCAACTGGGATGCAAGCTGTTTCTAGAAATGGCCCCTCACGGCTGATGAGGTCATGCAACAGTCGAAACCAGCCCTTGAACAACATATATGGACTCTTGATCACGGCAATTACAGTATACAAGGGAATGTCCACAACTAGCCCCATCAGACCAACAATGATACAGCCAGGCACATGAATTAACCTACAACGGACAAATTGACACTTTCATAAATGATTGATAAAATCAATTTCGTATTCATTGTTTTAATACAATCAGCTTAACCCTTATCCTCCATTTTGTTTACAGGAAGCTGATAATGACCTAATAGATTTCTAACCTTGTCAGTATATTGTTCTGTAATTGTGGAAAAGTTAAAGCTCACCTCAACTGAGTCAAATAACTAAATTAGATTAAAATACTTAAATTAACGAAAAAGCTTCTTAATCCCCTCTTAGAGCTTCAAAAATTGAAAAAAAAAATCAAGAATTATATGATGGGGTTTTCATATATGCCTGTGGAACATTATATAAACCTCATTCTTTCAAGAAAATATAAAAGCACAGGAATCATAGTTGATACAACCAGTAAGAAGACCAATACCTTAGAGGCTGAATCTCATTTGAATGAGGAGATTCGCGTAACTCCTTCAAGAAGATTGGATATGAATGATAACATACGTCTGCAAAATCTCTGACCATAGTACAACTTCCTTTAATAGTTCCCCATGTTCCATCCTAATTGTTGATACAAGTAAAAATTAATGATCCTTCAATGAACCAAACAAAAAATAAAATTCAAAGAGGGAAATTACATCAAAATTTTACCACTACACAATGGAAGAGTTTCCTGCATTCATTGTCATGTCTAAAGGCCTCAAAAGCTGATACCCAAGGAGTGAAGAACCCATAGCCAACTCCCACAAGAACACTCCCAGCTATGCTTAGACCCAACCATAATCCAAATAAGGCAGGCAAAGCAAACAAGATAGCAACTTTAAGTGGTGTATCCAATCTATTAGTCCTGCAATTACCAGACCATTAATTCATAACATAATATATAAAAAACCCAGATGTAAAATTCTGATCTTTAACTAAATTCACTACAACCAGAGAATTATACTATAGAAAAAAGAGCAAAAATGGTATAATAGATTTTTTTTTTTTTTTTTTTTACTTGTAAAGGGTATAGACTGTCCAGGCAACATGAGCAGGGAACAAACCAAGAATCACTCCAACGTTCCCTATAATCAGTATCAAACCAGCTACAGGACACACAAGTAAACCTGAAACATTTAATGAAAATCTCAAAAATCCCATATTTCAAATCCCCATATTAAAGCTCAACAAACATAATAAAGGTCAAACAAACAAAAATAAATAATAATAATAAAGGTTAACAAAACATAAAAGTAAAGTGAAAAGGAAGAAGAAAAAGAGAACCTTTAAGAGCACCCAGAGAGAAAGCTAAGCAGAAGGCAAAAGCCACATAGATGATCTTCAACCAACCTTGCAGATTGCTTAACATGTCCATAATACCAATACCAAAAATATCATAGAAAACTCAACACCACCACAAAGAAAAGGTTCAAACATCAAACTAATCCTTCTAAAAACTCCTTTAAAATATTTTGCTCGTTGATAATAAAAATATATATCTTTTTTTTTTTTCAAAAAAGGCAACAAAAAATATTATGCAAAGAAACAAGAAGATGACAAAAAGAGAGAAGAAGTCTCGAAACTCAACCCTCAAAGGCCCAAAGTGAATCAATTCAACAGTGTCCTGGATGCTAGGAGCCTAATAAAAACTTTCAAACACAGACAGACAGCTCCTACATAAGGTGTATCCCCATCCCTTATTGCAGCTTTATTATGGCTTCTATGGTGAAAAGCTATTACTGATGACATGATGTGGGTCACGACTTTTGTGCTTTGGTAGTCAACAATGTGTTGTATGGTATTAATTTCTTTGTTATAAGTGGTATCAGTAGAGGATTTAGATTTGGTGTTTATATGAATTTTGTCTTAAGTGGCGTACTTTGGTTCGAATTCAATGAATATATTTCTTGTAAGAGTCTGTGACAGCCAAGAGTTTTATTTTAAGCCTGAAATGAGTGATTTGATGGTGAGGTTTCTAACGATTTTAAAAAAAAAAATTAATATGAATTTTATATAAATTTTTTCTTATATAAATTGTGATTGATATTTTATTAAACAAGATTTCATTAATCATTATTAATTTGGTTTTTGGCTTCGGCGTGAAAAGCTAAAGGTGCCATAAAAGAGTCGCAATTGAGCTGCGGCCTGCATGCCACGTGACAGTTTACTAACTGCGTGGTCAAACAATAATAATACCATCTAAAATAATAATATTAAAAATATAATATTATTATCTTTGACGTCTAGAAGATGTTCTGTATTAGGCTTAGGCGCCTGCGATTTTTTATTAATTAATATTATTTATTAGACAATGTCAATGCTTTCATACAAATGCCGATAAATTTGCTTCGTTTCAAAGTTCATCTGTATCCGATGAGTGTGTGTCCAGTCCGCTAAAAAATGATTGATCATTTGAGACTTCTGTGACATTTTTCACGGAGATGGATGATGACAAGAGAGGAAGATTGACAGAAAATCTTAAATTTTGATTATGATTTAGATGAGATTCAAAATGATTAAAATTCATCTTAATTATATAATTGAGATTGAAAAATATTGTACCATACAATTCCTAACTCAAACTTGCCGAATGCAAAACCTACCTAGCTAGCAGGTTGGTAGCTTATTATCAAAAGTAACTTCTTATACAAACAGCGAGCAGCATCAAATATCATTATCAATCATATCCCAAGTGAAAGAAATGTCAAGTAAAAGCTTTTCATAACCCAATTTGCCGAGGCAGTTGATGAGTTGTCAATTTGGACATTTGGGTCTAAACACTGTTTGATAATGCAATGTATTAACTGAAAAATCTTCCTTCTTTCGCTTTCATTATTTTTCCTTGCTACTTTATCTCTTGAAGACAAAACACATCTTATTTGTGGAATAAATTTAATGAAATTTTGTTGGACTTGGACCCAAATAGAATATATATATATATATATATATATATATATTATCCACTCCAGTTTTATTACAGTGAGAATAAAATTATTTATAGAATTTGATTTTTCGTACAAACTGATTAACAAAATGATCGTGACAACATTCATTTTGTTATAATCCAATCGAGCTATGCAATTTTGTTGATTTAAAGTGATGAGCAACATTGTTGTTCTTTCAAGTACAGTTTATATGTGGTACGTTTAATTTCGAGGAAATCAACAGTGCCAAAGAAATAGACTGAATCATTATGGATATTCAGAGTAATATTAAGGAATTACCGTCCTCTGTGATTCAATTCAAACCGAGATGCTGTAATATAATGACCCATAGGTTAGTAAAATTTGCATGTAATAGTCTTGCTTCTGGGTTTTGGATGGAGGACTTCCCTCCGTTCATCAAGTGTTTGTTCTACTTTTCTAATGTGTGTGTGTATATATATATGAGATTCAAAAAAAGTACGTTTACATGGATACAATTCTATTTCAAAAAATAACGAATGTCTTCACAAAATTAGAATGGCGAAGGGGACGAGGCAAGGATGGGTTGTCCTGAAAATGGATATCAACAAAACATATGACAGAGTGGAATGGGATTTTTTAAAAGGAGTTATGGTGAGATTGAGTTTCTCTAATCGATGGATTAATCTTGTGATGAATTGAATCTCCACTACTTCCTTTTCGGTGCTGATTAATGGGCAAGCCACAGGGATGATCAAACCGCATAGGGGCCTTAGACAAGGCTGTCTGTTATCTCCTTACCTTTTCCTTCTTTGTGCCGAAGGATTATCCAACCTCTTGGTACAAGCAGAGAAGAGAAGATTGATCCATGGGCTGAATTTTAGTAAGGAGATTAAGATTACTCATCTCCTATTTGCTTATGACAGCCTTATTTTCTCAAGAGCAAATACTGGAGAGTGCAGAAATTTAAAGAAAATTATGGATGACTACGCTACTGCCTCGGGACAGATTTTCAATTTTGATAAATCGTCTTTGTTTCTCGGTGGCAATGTTTCGGCCAACCGAACAGCAACCTTTAAAGAGATTCTAAAGTTGGAAGTAGTAGCTAGACATGAGAAGTATTTGGGACTACCTTCAATGGTTGGTAGGAATAAAAAGACATTTTTTAATGGTATTAAACTCAGAGTTATGAACAAGATCTATAGTTGGCAAAACAAGTTGTTTTCTGCTGGAGGTAAAGAAACCCTTATAAAAGCGGTAGCTCAGGCTGTTCCCACTTATGCCATGAGTGTTTTTCGTATCCCTCAGACAATTTTTAATTAATAAAAGTTGTAATCAACTTTTAAGTGGGCTTAATCTAATTAGTCCAAATATGTATAATTAGGTGTGACTAATCTTCATTGTCTCCCACTTTGATTTAATCCAATTAAATCAAGTCAAAGACTAGGAAATGAATTAGTTAAATGTTTGTCATTTTGCTGCCTTGTAGTTGGTAAAACCACATTTCTAACATCTTATCTATGTACGTCGATTGTGACAACCCTATAAGCTTCCTAACTCTATCCCGATGAAGCCTTAAACCTAATATATAGGAAGTTTCACCCATATCTTTCATAGAGAAGTTCTTGCAAAGGTAGGATTTCACACTTTGCATCATCCCTATATCATTGCCTATGATAAGGATGCCATCTACATACAAGACTAGGAAAACTATCATGCTCTCACTGACTTTCTTATAAACACATGGTTTTTTCTCGTTTTTGATGAATCCAGATAATCTAATTATCTCATCAAAACGACGATTCCAGCTTCGGGATGCCTGTTTAAGTCCATAAATAGACTTTTGGAGCTTACAAACTAAGTTTTAAGTCTCACTGGATACGAAACTCCATGATTGTTCCATATAGACATCATCTTCAAGGAATCCAATCTACTTCTCATTGTTGAAATTGTTGAAGAACCTCCAAGGTGTGCAAGCTTGACTTCAAGATCCAATCTTGTTTCCAATGCTTCTAAGCTTCACTTCAAGATCCAATCTTGATTTCTCCTAGATGAAATGTTGTAGAGACCTCACAAGCTTCTCTAAACACTTCTCTAACTTAGGCAAATCTCTAAGAATTTGCTTATGCTTGTATTTGAACTTGTAATTAAAACATTCTTAAAGCTTTCTATTTATAGCAAAACTTTGGCAATATTTAATTAATAAAAGTTGTAATCACTTTTAAGTGGGCTTTATCTAATTTATCCAAATATGTATAATTATGTGTGACTAATCTCCATTGTCTCCCACTTTAATTTAATACAATTAAATCAAGCCAAAGATTAGGAAATGGATTAGTTAAATGTTTGACACCTTGATTTAATCCAATTAAAACCACCTATTATTACATACTTACAATTACCATAATATTCTCAATGGTATAGATAATTATGATTTTACAATTAAGCCCTTATGTAATTATTGACTTAATCCAATTAGGTCAAAGTAAATAATCAATGTTATCCAATAACACTTGATTATCTTAGTTGATAATTATAATATCGAATATTATATTTTATCAAAAATAATCGGCTACCCAAGTGCTCAACGAGTACCCTTCATATTAGGACTCTCTAAGTTCAGATACGTTCGTCATATAAGCCTAGCTAATATGTACGCAATTCGGCCACCTCCAAATTCGCGAAGAACACGAACGACATTTCTGAACTATACAAGTCGAGGTCATCATATATGTTTAACAATCCCTCTGTCGTAGGCTATCCGAGTTGTGCTTAAGAAACATAGAATATACCGTCAAGTTTCCAAGACGCACATCTCATGTCGACATGTCCACGATTCTTCATAATTGATGCGATCCACCATAGGTGATCGACTTTGGCCAAAGATTTAAGAATCATGACTTTACTAACATGGATACCTAAACCCCTTATGGTACATATACGGGCCGACGGATTCTATCTTGCTTCGCACTTGATTACTGTGTGCATCGGTCCACACCCAACGAACATCTAAAGGCCAGACCATGAAAGGTTTCTGACATACATGGCATCTAAGTGTGGAGGATCTCACACAAAATCAATGTTATCCTATAGTCAAAGGATTACATATGCTACTAGACTCGAGGATATCCTATTGACGATGATGTGTACTTCCAACTATTAGGAATCACCAATGAGTCATTCAGTATTCGCTCCAACGAATACCCACATGTTTATACGAGTTTGCAAAACTCATGGTACATCGCGTTAAACCATTGGAACTCCAATTCCAATATACGACATGTGATAGTCTTTTAGGTTATAGGAATTCGACCGTATTCCAAAACCAACGACTAGGTTTATTTACTTTAAGAATAGTTTACACCTAGTGTCAAAACTATTCTAAGGTCGATGTCATTCTTAGCATAACGATACATCAATTTAATACGTGTAATGACAATACCATTAATATGGTTTGAAATGAAAAATATAGTTATTTTATTAATAAATAATAAAATGTACAATTAGAATTGGCACTTCAAGCACCAACTCCAGCAAACTCCCACTTGCTAGTGCCAATCTGGATGGTACCATAGTCTCATCTCCTCCACATGTTTATCAAATAACTTAGGATATAAGACATTTGTAAGCGGGTCTGCTATGTTGTCTTGTCCTTGAACCTTTAAGACCACTATGTCTTTTCGTTCAATTATCTCTCTAATTACGCGATATTTACTTTCCACGTATTTAGACTTGGAATGCGCCCTCGGTTCCTTAGCCTGCGCGATGGCTCCATTATTTTCACAGTATAATGGGATCGAATCCGCAATACTAGGCATAACGCCAAGTTCTGTGATAAAATTTCTAATCCAAACAGCTTTTTTAGCAGCTTCTGAAGCCGCTATAAATTCCGCCTCAATGGTGGAATCAGCTGTTGAGCCTTGCTTTGAAAAACGCCAACTTATTGCACCACCGTTAAGGGTAAATATGTATCCTGATGTAGATTTTATATCATCTGGATCTCCCTGGAAGTCGGAGTCTGTATAACCTTAAACTTGTAGCTCATTCTCCATATATCAAAAACTTATCATTGGTGCTTTTAAGATATTTTAGGATATATTTCATGGCTGTCCAATGATCATTACCTGGATCAGATTGATATCAGCTGGTCACACTGACGCCGAAACTGATGTCAGGTCTAGTACATAACATAACATACATTATACTTCCAATACAAGAAGCATATGGAAAGTTAGACATCATAACTCTCTCTTCCTCAGTTTGAGGTGTCATTTTCTTCGAAAGATGTATGACGTATCGGAAAGGTACATTTGCTGCCTTGCAGTTGGTAAAACTGTACCTATCTAACGTTTTGTCTATGTACGTCGATTGTGACAACCATATAAGCTTCCTGACTCTATCTCGGTAGAGCCTTATACCTAGTAGATATATGAAGCTTCAACCCATATCTTTCATGGAGAAGTTCTTGCAAAGGTAGGCTTTCACACTTTGCATCATCCCTATATCATTTCCTATGATAAAGATGTCATCATCTACATACAAGACTAGGAAAACTATCATGCTCCCACTAACTTTCTTATAAACAAATGGTTCTTCCTCATTTTTGATGAATCCAGATAATCTAATTATCTCATCAAAACGACGATTCCAGCTTCGGGATGCCTGTTTAAGTCCATAAATAGACTTTTGGAGCTTACAAACCAAGTTTGAAGTCTCGCTGGATATGAAACCCTCTGGTTGTTCCATATAAATATCTTCTTCAAGGAATCCATTTAGGAAAGCGGTTTTCACATCCATCTACCATATCTCATAGTCGTGATATGCAGCAATGGCTAAAAGAATCCTAATAGATTTTAGTATGGCTACTGGTGAAAACGTTTCCTCATCGTCAATCCCAGGACGTTGAATGTAACCTTTCACTACCAGTCGGGCCTTAAAGGTTTCCACATTCCATCGGGCCCTCGCTTCCTTTTTTAAACCCATTTACAACCAATAGGTTTAACTCCTTTAGGAAGTTCAACTAAGTCCCAGACTTGATTGGCATGCATTGAATCCATTTCGGATTTCATGGCTTCCTGCCATTTTCCCGAATCGATATCCAATATCGCTTCCTTATACGTAGTCGGATCTGTTTCCTCCAAGAGGAGAACATCAATGCTCACATCAGATGTTAAAAATAATCTCTCAGGAGGCCTTTATATTCTATTCGACTTACGTAGAACCTGTGTTGTAGATCCTTCACCTAGTTGGATCTTTGGTTCCATCTCAGGTTCCTTAATGTTGGGATCAAACTCATCAAGTTTAATCTCTCTACAATTCCCACTTTTCTCAAAAATTACTTTTCAAGAAAAGTTGCAAAGCGAACAACAAATACATTTCGTTGTTCGGAATCGTAGAATTGATATCCCATGGAATTATCAGGATATCCAACGAACCTATATTTATACCCCCTGGGTGCTAGTTTATCCCACTGCGTAATTCTAACGTATGCATGACAACCCCAAATCTTTAAATGCTTAAGACTTTTTCTACCGAACCATATCTAATAGGGGGTCGTAGAAACAGCTTTCGATGGAACCCTATTAAGTATGTAGGCAACAGTTTGTAAAGCATAACCTAAAAGGAAATAAGGAAGATCTGTATAGCTCATCATGGATCGCACCATATCAAATAAAGTACGATTTCTACGCTCAGACACTCCATTGTGTTGAGGTGTTCCTAGTGGGCTATATTGGGCAAGAATTCCATTCTCCCTTAAATAATTTTTGAATTCTTCACTCATGTATTCACAGCTTCGATCTGATCTAAGGCATTTGATAAATTTATTGGTTGTTTTCTACTTCGTTTCGGAATATTTTGAACTTGTCAAATGTTTCCGACTTATGTTTCATCAGATAGACATATCCATATCTAGACTTGTCATCTGTGAAAGTCACAAAGTATGTGGAACCATCATGAGCGGCATGATTTAATGGACCGCACACGTCACTGTGTATTAGCTCCAGTAAATCTCCAGCACGGTGTCCAACACCTTGAAATGGGGCCTTTGTCATCTTTCCTTGGATACATGATGACCAAATTGGATAAGGATCTAAGGTAAGATTTTCAATCAAACCATCCTTCACCAATTTGGATAGACGTTTAACACCTATATGACCCAATCTCATATGCCATAATTCCGTATTATTTAGTTCAGACTTCCTACTTGTATTTTTCTCTATATTAAAGACATCTCTACATGTTTCCAAAATATAATGACCGTTTGATAAAGAACATTCATATTTTAATAAATTTTCTTTATCATACAAACATAAAGTTTCATCCTTAATGCTTATTTTATATCCCTCTTTATCTAATATAGGCAGTGATATTATTTGTCTGATAAGTGAGGGAACATAATAACAGTCATGCAAATCCAATTTACATCCATTTGGAAGATCTAGAACAACAGTTCATATGGCCTTGACATCCAATGTCTCGCCATTGCCAACTCTAAGCTGGATCTCCCCCTTATTCAGCCTTCGTTTAACCCTCATTTCCTGCAGGGAATTGCAAATATGAGTGGGACTGCCAGTGTCTAACACCCATCCACTATTTGCATCTAAGGCTAATGAGATGTCAATAATTGGAAAAAATACAAAGAGTACATGAGGGTCATGTTTTAAGCTCTGGACAGTCCTTCTTCGAGTGTCCAGACTTCTTGCATTGTAGACATTGATCACGAGCTACTTTCGGTTTTGCGCCTTTGCGCTTCTTGGAGTTTTTCTTTGATATCTTCTTCTTCCCCATCTTAATTTTCTTTGACTTCCCAGAAGTCTTTGAAGAGCCAGCTCCACCATAGAATTACAATGTGGGGTTGCCTTTCTTCAAATCTTGCTCCGCCGTGCGTAGCATGTTATGAAGTTCTTCGTATGTGGCTTGCATCGAATGCATATGGAAATTCAATACAAAACCAGCATAAGAACCAGACAAAGAAGAAAGAATCAAATTACGGCCTAGCTTTCATCAAACACAATGCCTTGTCGTTCAAGATATCGAATTTGGTCAATCATGTTCAAAACATGAGTGCTGACAGCTCCTCCCTCCTTGAGTTCAACACGGAACAGTTCCTTAGACCTTCGATAAAGTTCCATTTCTTGATTTACGTCGAACAACTCCTTGAGTGTTCGCATGATGCTCCAAACATCCGGTACTTCAATGTACTGTCTCGGCAAATCTGGAACCATCGATCCTAAGATGTAGGATTTCACCTTTAGGTTATCATCCTTCCATCTATCAAAAGTTTCTCGCTCTTCTAGAGTGGAGTCAGGATCGATATCAACAGGCAGTGGATTGATAGTGACATAAGTCAACTTTTCATACTCCAAGACAAGGCGTATGTTCATTTCCCATTCGAAATAGTTCTCGGCTCATTTTAGCTTATTAGAATCCAAAAGTTTCATCAATGGATTAGCGACAGCCATCTACAAGACATTATTTTTGAGTAGTAGCAGAACAATTTTCATTTCAAAAGTGATAACACTAATTGATATGGAATTTGAAATCTATCAGTGCCATCCCACTACTTTACGTAATTCTGTAATCTCCCTTAACGGAAAAATAGAAATATCAAAATTTCATAGCGGGAAGTGGATCCCATGAAATTTACTCCAGCCTCACACTAATGACGATATTGGCCTTTGTAAACTCATTAGGTAGACCTTCAGGGTCAATCACTTCATGTGACTCCTGGTTTGGTCATGAACCGTTTCTTATCCTCACACTAATGAAGATATTGGATTAAGACGTGTTCTAGGTGTATACTTGTCAATGTGCACTAATGAGCTTCGTATGTACACCCTCACACTAATGACGATATTGGATGACTACGTTAACTCATCAAGCTACATCTAATGTTTTACCGGAGCGACCTAAGTTTCGAACACTTATACCCTCACACTAATGACGATATTGGATATAAGTAGTAAGTACTCATTCATCTCCGTATTGACAAGACGGACCATCCAATAATGCTCCAACATTATTAATACTATTACTTAAAAGTAATCACTTAATCACGGGAGATTTATGACAATCAAGTCATTAACTTAATTAGGTAAAAGTTTTAATTTAAAACATGCAATACATATCTAATATGTCTTATGCATAATTAAATTAAAATTTCTATGGCATAGATTCAAAATATGTGTTGTGTGGTTAAGCCTTTGCTACTGATACCATTCAGTTGGGGCAGTTGTGGAACCCCTAGGGTCGGATCGGTGCCCCGGGCAGTGGAAATGGGTCTAACTCATGGATATCAAGTATGGGTGTAATTTTAAAATATTTGATGAAATAATATATTCAATTACAAGTGTATAGGAAAAAACCGGGACTGAAACGGAGTCCGGAAGCTCCCGAACGAAGGAAAACAAATTCAGCATGCGCGAAGGGCGCCACACACGCTACAGTGCGCGTGGACTGCGCGCGTGTACAGTGCGCGAGGCACTGTAGCACGCATCACCTTTTTTTTTTAATTTCACTTGTTAAGCTTCAGCTCTCTGGATTTCAGAGAGCTGATGCAATTGCTTCCGGTCTTCCCTAAACACTTCAAAAACATCCAAAAATAATTTTTAATTTCAAAACCAATATAAACACATGTTATAGAATAAAAATCTAGTTTTTCAAAATATCAAATATTTTTCCAAAAATATAAATTTATTCTAAATACGCATTAGCGTAAATTTTGAATCCAATACACAAACCATTTTAGAATCCCAATTAGAAATGTCTCACGAACAATTCTAGTCCACCTAAAGGTGGTTAAGTGAATCTAGAATGGTAGCCATAGCTCTAAGCTTTAATCTATAGTTCCAAACTCTAATTAATTGTTTCATGTCCAACATGAACATCTTTGACCTAATTACAAGCATGTTGTGTTTATACTTCTAAAGTATCCTAACACAATTGAGAAGATCAAACATTACCTAGTAAGCTTGATGCAAGATCCAATATATTTCTCCTTGTTGAAATTGTTGAAGAACCTCCAAGGTGTGCAAGCTTGACTTCAAGATCCAATCTTGTTTCCAATGCTTCCAAGCTTCACTTCAAGATCCAATCTTGATTTCTCCTAGACGAAATGTTGTAGAGACCTCACAAACTTCTCTAAACACTTCTCTAACTTAGGCTAATCTCTCAAGAATTTGCTTATGCTTGTATTTGAACTTGTAATTAAAACATCTGTAATTATTGAATTAATCCAATTAGGTCAAAGTAAATAATCAGTGTTATCCAATAACACTTGATTATCTTAGTTGATAATTATAATATCGAATATTATATTTTATCAAAAATAATCGGCTACCCAAGTGCTCAACGAGTACACTTCATATTGAGACTCTCTAAGTTCAGATACGTTCGTCATATAAGCCTAGCTAATATGTACGCAATTCGGCCACCTCTGAATTCGCGAAGAACACGAACGACCTTTCTGAACTATACAAGTTGAGGTCATCACATATGTTTAACAATCCATCCGTCGTAGGCTATCCGAGTTGTGCTTAGGAAACATAGAATATACCGTCAAGTTTCCAAGACGCACATCTCATGTCGACATCTCCACGATTCTTCATAACTGATGTGATCCACCATATGTGATCGACTTTGGCCAAAGATTTAAGAATCATGACTTTACTAACATGGATACATGAATCCCTTGTGGTACACATATAGGCCGACAGATCCTATCTTACTTCGCACTTGATTACTGAGTGCATCGGTCCACACCCAACGAACATCTAGAGGCCATACCATGAAAGGTTTCTAACATACATGGCATCAGAGTGTGGAGGATCTCACACAAAACCAATGTTATCATATAGTCAAAGGATTACATATGCTACTCGACTCAAGGAGATTCCTATTGACGATGGTGTGTACTTCCAATTATTAGGAATCACCAATGAGTCATTCAGTATTCGCTCCAACAAATACCCACATGTCTATACGAGTTTCCAAAACTCATGGTACATCGCGTTAAACCATTGGAACTCCAATTCCAATATACGACATGTGCTAGTCTTCTAGGTTATAGGAATTCGACCGTATTCCAAAACCAACGACTATGAATATTTACTTTAAGAATAGTTTACACCTAGTGTCAAAACTATTCTAAGGTCGATTTCATTCTTAGCATAACGATACATCAATTTAATACGCGTAATGACAATACCATTAATAGGGTATGAAATGAAAAATATAGTTATTTTATTAATAAATAATAAAATGTACAATTCTGATTGGCACTCCAAGCACCAACTCCATCATTAGCTCCAGTAAATCTCCAGCACGGTGTCTAACACCTTGAAATGAGGCCTTTGTCATTTTTCCTTAGATACATGACTCACAAATCAGATAAGGATATAAGGTAAGATTTTCAATCAAACCATCATTTACCAATTTGGATAGACGTCTAACACCTATGTGGCCCAATCTCATATGCCATAATTCAGTACTATTTAATTCAGACTTCCTACTTGTATTTTTCTCTACATTAAAGACATTTTTATATGTTTCCAAAACATAGTGACCGTTTGATAAAGAACATTCACATTTCAATAAATTTTCTTTATCATAAAAACATAAAGTTTCATCATTAATGTTTATTTTATATCCCTCTTTATCTAATATTGGCAGTGATATTATATATCTGATAATTGAGGGAACATAATAACAGTCATGCAAATCTAATTTACATCCATTTGAGAGATTTAGAACAACTGTTCTTATGGCCTTGACATCTAATGTCTCGTCATTGCCAACTATAAGCTGGATCTCTCATTTATTCAGCCTTCTTTTAATCCTCATTTCCTGCAGAGAGTTGCAAATATGAGTAGGAATGATAGTGTCTAACACCCATCCACTATTTGCATCTAAGGCTAATGAGATGTCAATAATTGGAAAAATACAAAGCATACATGAAGTTCCTGCTTTTCCTTTTAGCTCTGGACAGTCATTCTTCCATTGTCCAGACTTCTTACAATGTAGACATTGATCACGAGCTACTTTCGGTTTTGCGCCTTTGCGCTTCTTAGAGTTCTTCTTTGATATCTTCTTCTTCCTCATCTTCATTTTCTTTGACTTCCCATAAGTCTTTGAAGAGCCAGCTCCACCATGGAGATACAGTGTGGGTTTCCTTTCCTCAAATCTTGCTCCGCCGTGCATAACATGTTATGAAGTTCTTCGTATGTGGCTTGCATCGAATGCATATGGAAATTTAATACAAAGCCAACATAAGAACCAGACAAAGAAGACATAATTAAATTACGACCCAGCCATTCATCAAACACAATGCCATGTCGTTCCAGATATCGAATCCGGTCTATCATGTTCAAAACATAAGTGCTGGCATCTCCTCCCTCCTTGAGTTCAGCAAAAAATAATTCTTTGGACCTTCGATAAAGTTCCATCTATTGGTTTGCCTCGAACAACTCCTTGTATGTCCGTATGATGCTCCAAGTATCTGGTACTTCAATGTACTGTCTCAGTAAATCTGGAACCATCGATCCCAAGATGTAGGATTTCACCTTCAGGTTATCATCCTTCCATCTATCAAAAGTTTCTCGCTCTTCTGGAGTGGAGTCAAGATCGATTTCAATAGGTAGTGGATTAACAGTGACATAAGTCAACTTTTCAAATTCCAAGACAAGACGCATGTTCATTTCCCATTTGAAATAGTTTTTGGCTCATTTTAGCTTATTGGAATCCAAAATTTTCATCAATGGATTAGCGGCAGCCATCTACAAGATAATATTTTTGAGTAGTAGCAGTACAATTTTCATTTCAAAAGTAATAACACTAATTGATTATGGAATTTTAAATCTATTAGTGTCCTCCCACTACTTTACGTAATTCTGTAATCTCTCTTATCAGAAAATAGAAAATTGACTATCAAAATTTCATAGCGGGAAGTGGATCCTAGAACATTTACTCCAGCCTCACACTAATGACGATATTGGCCTTTATAAACTCATTAGGTAGACCTCTAATGTCAATCACTTCATGTGACTCCTAGTTTGGTCCTGAACCGTTTCTTATCCTCACACTAATGACGATATTGGATTAAGACGTGTTCTAGGTGTATACTTGTCAATGTGCACTAATGAGCTTCGTATGTACACCCTCACACTAATGACGATATTGGGTGACTACGTTAACTCATCACGCTACATCTAATATTTTACCGGATCAAGCTAAGTTCTGAGCACTTATACCCTCACACTAATGACGATATTGGATATAAGTAGTAAAAATCCATTCATCTCTGTATTGACAAGAAGAACCATCCAATAATGCTCCAACATTACTAATATTATTACTTAAATAAAGTAATTACCTAATCACGAGAGATTTATGACTTAACTTGATTAGGTCAAAGTTTTAATTTAAAACATGCAATACATATCCAATATGTCTTATGCATAATTAAAATAAATTTACTATGGTATAGATTCAAAACATGTGTTGTGTGGTTAAGCCTTGTTACTGATATCATTCTGTTGGGGCAGTTGTGGAACTCCTAGGGTCGAATCGGTGCCCCGCGTAGCGGAAGTGGGTCTAACCCGTGGATATCTAACATGTGTGTATTTTTAAAATAAATAAAATACAATAATTTATTTTTCAAGTGTTTTAGGGAAAACTAGAAATAAATCTGGATCCGAGAAATTTAAACGGGATAAAAAATCGGACAAAATATAACTTTGCAGACCTAGGTATATTACGCAAGCAGCATGTTGCTTACGCAGCATGCACAACATGCATTACATGCTGCAGCTGCTATGCAGTATTTGTGGCGCTGCAACGCCTTGCTCTCGGCCAATTTGGCCGAGAGCAACACATCTTTTTTTTTTATTTTCTAATCACCCAAAATAATTTTAATTTCAAAACCAACTACAACACATATTATAAAATAAATATATATAAATTCTAAATATATATATGCATTTCTTTGAATCAAATTACAACCCAAAACAGAATCCTAATAAGAAATGTCTCATGAACAATTACAGGTCACTCAAAGGTAGTCAAATGATTATAGAATGGTAGTCATAGCTTTAAGCTTTAAGCTTTAATCTAGAGTTCCAAACTCTTATTAATTATTCCATGTCCAACATGAACATCTTTGACCTAAATTATAAACATGTTGTGTTTATACTTCCAAAGTATCGTAACACAATTGATTAGACTTATTTCAACATTAAGCTATGTGATCATGCATCTAATACATAAATGAACATAGTTTATGAGAAGATCAAACATTACCTAGTAAGCTTGATGCAAGATCCAATCTACTTCTCCTTTGTTGAAATTATTGGAGAACCTCCAAGGTGTGCAAGCTTGACTCCAAGATCTAATATTGTTTCTAATGCTTACAAGCTTCACTTCAAGATCCAATCTTGATTTCTCCTAGATGAAATGTTGTAGAGACCTCACAAGCTTCTCTAAACACTTCTCTAACTTAGGCTAATCTCCCAAGAATTACTTGTGTATAGTTTACTCAAGCTTTTGCTTATGCTTATACTTGTTCTTGTACTTGTTTACTTGTAATTAAAACCTTCCTTATGCTTTCTATTTATAGCAAACTTAGAAATTTTTTAATTAATAAAAGTTGTAATCAACTTTTAAGTGGGCTTAATCTAATTTGTCCAAATATGTATAATTAGGTGTGACTAATCTCCATTGTCTCCCACTTTGATTTAATCCAATTAAATCAAACCAAGGATTAGGAAATGGATTAGTTAAATGTTTGCCATTTTGATTTTATCCAATTAAATCAAGCCAAAACCATCTATTATTACATACTTACAATTACTATAATATCCTCAAATGGTAGAGATAATTATGATTTTACAATTAAGCCCTTGTGTAATTATTGAATTAATCCAATTGGGTCAAAGTAAATAATCAATGTTATCCAATAACACTTGATTATCTTAGTTGATAATTATAATATCGAATATTATCTTTTATAAAAAAATAATCGGCTACCCAAGTGCTCAACGAGTACACTTCATATTGGGACTCTCTAAGTTCAGACATGTTCTTCATATAAGCCTAGCTAATATGTACGTAATTCGGCCACCTCCGAATTCGCGAAGAACACGAACGATCTTTCTAAACTATACAAGTCAAGGTCATCACATATGTTTAACAGTCCCTCTGTCGTAGGCTATCCTAGTTGTGCTTAGGAAACATAGAATATACCGTCAAGTTTCCGAGATGCATATCTCATGTCGACATATCCACGATTCTTCATAACTGATGCGATCCACCCTAGGTGATCGACTTTGGCCAAAGCTTTAAGAATCGTGACTTTACTAACATTGATACCTGAATCCCTTGTGGTACACATATAGGCCGACAGATCTTATCTTACTTCGCACTTGATTACTGAGTGCATCGGTCCACACCCAACGAACATCTAGAGGCCATACCATGAAAGGTTTCTAACATACATGGCATCAGAGTGTGAAGGATCTCACACAAAACCAATGTTATCCTATAGTCAAAGGATTGCATATGCTACTCGACTCAAGGAGATTCCTATTGACGGTGGTGTGTACTTCCAACTATTAGGAATCACCTATGAGTCATTCAGTATTCGCTTAAGTGAATACCCACATGTCTATACGAGTTTCCAAAACTCATGGTACATCAGGTTAAACCATTGAAACTCCAATTCTAATATACGACATGTGCTAGTCTTCTAGGTTATAGGAATTCGACCGTATTCCAAAACCAACGACTAGGAATATTTACTTTAAGAATAGTTTACACCTAATGTCAAGACTATTCTAAGGTCAATGTCATTCTTAGCATATCTATATATCAATCTAATACACATAATGACAATACCATTAATAAGGTATGAAATGAAAAGTGTAATTAATTTATTAATAAATAATAAAATATACTATCCGGATTTGCACTCCAAGCACCAATTCCATCAATAAGGCCAAATTAATTAACAATTTAATTAATTTGAATTTTCATTTACTAAATGACAAAATAAGGTAATGAGAAAAGATTACAAGGATATTCTCTTTTATCATGATTAATAATTAATTAACATTTAAATAATTCAATTAACCATAATAAAACAAGTGTCAAAATTCAATAGGCCATTAATGTATATCTAATCAAATTATGTATCATATACAAATACACATTATTTCACGCGCATGTAAATTATGAATAATCCGAATTATCCATAATTAATTTTGCCCAAGTGCTCAATGAATACACTTCATATTGTGAGATACTTTAAGTTCAAGTTTATCTGTCACATGAAATATTTCATTGTCCGTAATTTCCCCACTCACAAATTACGACGACCACAGATAATCGAGTTAAACCATACAAGTCGAGATCATTGCATATATTTAATCTATATGTCATAGGCTATCCGAATAGCTCCGGAGATATACAATAATATCAAATCTCCGCTATAAACTACTCTAATTGTCGCAACATAATTGCGATTATCTAAATAAATACTCGGAAATTTTTTCCTCAATATACCTCGGCCAAGGATTTTAAAGAATCACTGATTAAATATTTAAATCACGTACACGAGACTGACAAATCCTCTATGGATACATCACAAGATATAGTAAATATCTATCCACACCCAACAAACAGGCGGAGGTCTGATCTTAAAAGATCATTGATGTGATTTCCATCAAAGTGTGGAGGATATCCTACATATCCACCGTGGTATCTCAAGTCAAAATAGCGAATATGCTACTCGACTCGAGAAGATTCTTTCTGATGTTGGTGTATCATCTATTAGGAATCTTCAAGTGAGTCGTTCAATATATATCTAATAAATATATACATGTTTATATAAGTCTCCCTAAGACTCATGGTTAACTGAGATAAACCGTTGGAACTATTCCAATATACGACATGTACCAATTTCACGGGTTTACTAACCGACCAGACATGTAAACCTTGACTAGGAACTATTTTAAGAATGAATCATATTATAATATTTCTCAGTGTCCACTACGACGTTTTTGCAACTATATTACAATAACTCATTGTATGAATTGTTTACATTTTTACCATTATACAAAAGATCATACCGATGAAAGTTCTAAATTTCATTCAAAATAAAATATAAAAGTGGAACATATTCACAATAAATATATCAAAAATTATCACTCCGAGCACCGATTCTAACACTTATAACTATTGAACTTTCACTAATAAATAAGTGAGAGTTAATGAAGAATGTGAAAAATTTAACAGTAATTAGTCATTTGAATCTAATAGATTTTTAATTAACGTACTTTCAATCATTAATGATTTTAGAAAATAAAAAATTGAGAAGAATTTGGAAAATGAAAGGTTAGTGATTAAAGAATATAAAAAATTAAACATTAATAACCCATTTAAAAGGAATATGTTTTTTTATTAAAATACTTTCAATCATTAATAATCTTGAAAATAAAGAGTTTGAAGAAGTTGGGAAAATGAAAGATTGGAGGTTGAAAAATAAAACATTAATGACAAATATGAAAAGTGAAACATTAATAACTCATTTACTTAAGTAGATAGTCTCAATGATGATTATGTGGGCAGCCTCATAATAAAGCTATTTTTTCATATTTCATATATAAAACAGATTACATCCTTTTAGAATAATTAAAAAAAAAATTCCTTGTAAAGAGTAATTTCATCTTCATAAGTAATGTTTTTTTTTTTTAAAAAAAAGTTACATTCAATTCTCAACACTCTAATTTCGGCGACTGAGAATTAATGGTTGATGAGTTATTTTTATTATATTCTCTTAGCATCTAATCAAATAATAATTTTTAAATTACATTTCATTATAAATTATTCTCTTCCATCTATACGAAAAATGTAATGATGTAGAGACGCAATGAGGATTAAAAGAGAACAAAATCATCATCAAAACGACATCAGTTTGATATTTTAATTTACTTTATTTACCATCAATACCACCTAATTTTGATGATAAATTTATAATCATTTAATTCTGCTTTAATCTCCTTTACCATTTTCCATATGAAAATAGCCAAGTGATGTTTTGGAAGACCAAATTTGCTCAACCTTATTTATCATTATCAGTATGCAATTCCTGAACCTGTAGCTGACACCTATAAAAATACAAGTACATTTTGCCCAAAAACTTGGAACAAACAAAGAAAACGAAAACGAAAACCGAGCCTTCCTTCCATATGATATGTATGCAATAAAACTTATCCAGACAACATATGTGAAGCTTCTAATAAAATCACATAGCTTAAGCAACCACCTAAGTCATTTGCCAGATTTTCTTTACCGCTGGGGTTCTAGCTCCAAGCACTCTAAATTTTTTAATATTATAAATATCGACGAGTGTAAGGTAAAACTCAAATTTATTTAGTTATATTTATGATCCATATTTACAAAATATATATATATATAATATATATATATATATATATTATATATATATATATATATATATATATATATATATATATATATTTCATATGTCTGAAAAGGATCAAAATTCAGTGTAAGACTTAATTTGTGTCGAGTATTAAATCAATTGTTAAGATTTTATCTAATATAGATTCCAAATTTTCTTTGATCGTTGATCTAATAATCAGCGTAAACTCAACTCGGCACTCATACTAATTCGCCGGAAAATTGTGATTTAACACCTAACTGTTTCCAAATAATTTGATAACAATTTTGGGTGGGCTATATAGAAGAGGTTTTTTCTTCAACTTAGATGATTAAAGAGAAATAATTTCTTCAAAATTCTTCTCCAATAACTATAAACTGTAATATTATGAATTCGAATGGTTGTATCGTGTCAAATTTAAACAAATATGAATACAATTTATTTAATAATCATGTCAAAATTTATAAAAATGAATACTACATGTTTAATAAATTAATCAACATGATACAAAATATTGATACAATTAATAGATAAGTCAATTTATTACTTGACATGATTACTCTAATTAACAATTTAACACAACCACCATCACTACAAGAATTATGGCTTTTAGCGTCCAAATATTTAGCGTCGAAACATTATTCGACGCTAAATATCACTTTTAGCGTCGAAACTCATTTTCGACGCTATATGTCATATTTTTAGCGACGGAATAAAATTTCGACGCAGCATATTAAATTTTAGCGTCGCAAACATTTTTCGACGCTAAAACAGACCTTTAGCGTCGAATGGTATTCGACGCTGAATAATTATATTATTGCAATAATTTTTGGCGCCAATATTACACTTTTAGCGTCGAAAAAGGTGTCCGACGCCAAAAATATACGTTTAGCGTCGTACATATATCGTCGCTCAAGGTTTATAAAGTTTCCACCGACAAATCCCTGACTCTTTCGCGTCTAAATTAAATTCGACGCTAATTGTGTACACAATTAGCGTCGACTTTGAATTTTCGACGCCAAAAATTATACTTTTAGCGTCGAAAATATTTTCGACGCTAAAAAGTTATGAAACTTCCACCGACAGATCCTTGATTCTTTCGCGTCTAAATTAAATTCGACGGTAGTTGTTGATATTTAGCGTCGACAAAACGGTATCGACGCTAAAAACTTACACAATTTGCGTCGAATTTGAATTTCGACGCCAAAAATTATACTATTAGCGTCGAAAATATTTTCGACGCTAAAAAGTTATGAAGCTTGCACCGACATCGTGCCGAACATTCTGAGGTAAATATATCCTAACGTAAAATTTAACAGTTAATTGTTTTTACTATCTGGAATAATATTGAATTTATTTTATGTTTATAACAGAGTAACACAGGTGAGGTGCAATCATTTCCAGATTTTTTCCGTGTGACGCATTACAATGACAAGAAGAAATGGATAAATGAAGAAGCCGAACGCTGCTATGTAAGTTTCAGTTTTTAAAATAAAATAATTAATATTATATATGTTAAATTTTTTTCTCAAATTCTAATATTAACTTATTTTTTGAAACAGAACGAAATGATGGAACTCCAACATCAAACTCAGGAGACAGGGACCGACCCCATACCAGATGAGCAGCTGTCGCAATTGGTTTTCAAGAATCAGACAGCTTACAACGTTGGTCTTGGCACTCGTAAGAAGCCAACGTCATCTGCACGCAATAGTGGTAATTCGGACAATGTATCTCTTCGAGACGAGTTAGCCAGCACCCGAGACGAGCTGCAACAGACTAAGGAGAAGCTACAACAGGTCACGGTGGACCACGAGAAGAAGATGGACCAGTTGGAACAGCAACTGCTGGCTTTCCGTCAGATGTTCGAGGCCTCAATGAGTCATGGTGCATCGGGCTCGAGCGTCCCCCCATCACAGTAGCAATTAATTTTATATTTGGTTTTGTATAAACATTTTGAACAAATAGATTTAATATAATATTTCTTTTTTCTAAAACAAATTTCAATATAATATTTCGTCATTAATTACATTTTTTTTCAACTAAATTAAATATTTTAGACCAAAAAATAAGTAAATTACTAATTTTTAAAAAAATAAATTATTTACTTTTAGCGTCGAATATTTCGACGCTAATAGTATACAAAATGGCCGCTGTAAGCGTACATATAATTCCTTTTTAATATACGTTAGCGTCGACGAGTTTCGACGCTAAAAGTCACTTTACGCGTCGAAACTCGTCGACGCTAATAGTAACAAAATGGTCGCTGTAAGCTTACATATAATACTTTTTTAATATACGTTAGCGTCGACGAGTTTCGACGCTAAAAGTCACTTTAAGAGTCGAAACTCGTCGACGCTAATAGTAACAAAATGGTCGCTGTAAGCTTACATATAATACTTTTTTAATATACTTTAGCGTCGACACCTTTCGACGCTAAAAGTTTGAATTTTTGCGTCGATATATTTCGTCGCCAAATATACAATATAGCGTCGAACAAATTACTTTAGCGTCGAAATAACTTGGACGCAGAATACTGTTTTTTAGCGTCGCAGTTATTTATTTCGACGCTAAAAGTGGTTTGCGTCGACATTTTATCGTCCATTGTTTGCGTCTAATTTTTTCGACGCTAAATATAATTTGCGTCGAAACAGTCACTTATGGCGTCGAAATAATTCGACGCTAAATGGTATAATTCTTGTAGTGCATTAACATGAGGATACGATTAATGAAATACGAAAACATTAATAAGTTACGATACGAAAAATATATTGATAGAATACAATTACACGAAAATATATTCGATGGATAATCATGATTTTTTTTTTTTTTTTTTTTGAAGATTAGTGAAAATATTCATTACTTGAAAGCATCATAAGGAATGTAATGTCCCAATAGGCGTGATTTGGTGGTGTAGAGTTTAGTATTTACCTTACAGGTCTTGGGTTCGAATCCAAGATGTGCGTTTCTTATAAGAGCTTGGGATATCTAAAGATTTTACTTGCTCCGCTTAAGCCTGAATCGAGTGATTTGACAGCGGGATTTCCAACATTTCCAAAAAAAATCATAAGAGATGTAATTATAAGATCATTTTACCTCGAATATAATATTTATGATATCTCAACTCAAACTAAATTAGTATAAAACTTAACAACTTATAACAAGATGTACACTATTTATTCCCTGTAATTGACAGGAAAACAAATTCACATTTAAAATATATTAAGTTCAAGAGAAATCACGAGACCGACATAATCCTCTCAACTCAACACAGTATCGAAAAATACATTGACACCACCTATTTAGTCTGCAACATATAAAAGTACAGTGTATTATTCCTGAAAAAAACAACCGTTGAAGATAACGCAACGCAAAATAGCACAAGATTAACACAATACGAATAAATAAATTAATAGAATCAAAGTCCCCATCATCCTCCTCCTCCTCCTCCTCCCGCTTCTTAGTTCTTATTATATCTCTTCAAAAACTTTTAATTTTGTTATCGTGTGTTCCCTTCATTGTTCAAAAAAATGGATCTGGAAATCAAGAAAGAAGACGTAGACGAGCACGTCAACACGACGTCGCATGACTCCGAAGCTACCATCGCTCACCTCTCTCTGCTTCCCGCTTCTTCCAAGCGCAAGCGCATGCCTAAGATAATATTTTCCGCGGTCTCTCATTCCTTTATGATCTCATATTCATATCTACCCTTTTTTTTTTAAATGCTTTACAAATCTTTCAATATTTTGCATTAGCAATTAGGTTTCGTTTTGATTTAAACTTGAATTGAATTTTGTGAAATAATGACAGGATGAGCCAATGAAGCCGGCGAAGAAGAAAGGTAGGATTATATTGAAGTTCAAGAAGACTCCATCCGACACATCAATCGCGCCTGTAAATGTTAGCTGCCTTTATTTATTTTTTATTTTTTATTTTTTTTAATAACCGCACACATTATTCTCATTTTACTGCTGACTGTTAAATTTGAGTGCATGTTCCATATGATATTTGCGAGCTGGTAAATTGATACAAAAATTTATGAATTCGAACAGGTTGAGCCTCATTCTGGAGGAGGGAAGAGTAAGAGGTTAGTGAATAATTTGGAATGCTTTTTTATTTTATTGGTGTAGATTCAATTTATGACTAAATGGGTGATTCTGCATTTAATTTGCAGCTCTAAGAAAAATAAGGATGTGGTTGATAGGAAATGTTTTCCTGTTGAACCTAAGTCGCCTGCTATGATTAGGGCAGAAGAGGTTCGGTCCAATCTAGAGCCTCAATTCCCTAGTTTTGCCAAATCTATGGTTAGATCACATGTTGCTAGCTGTTTCTGGATGGTGAGTTTTGTTAGATATCTAAATTTGAATGAGGCTGATGGCATTATTTAAGGAACCACTGTCCACTGCATTATGTGAGTTACAGCCATGTGTTTATATATTTTTAACAGGGGCTTCCTGGACAATTTTGTAAGTCGCACTTACCAAATAAGGATACCTCTGTAGTTTTGGAAGATGAATCCGGGGCCCATTATTCTGCGAAATACTTTGCTGAAAAGACAGGATTGGGTGCTGGTTGGAGACAGTTTTCCACCACACACAATTTGCTGGAAGGAGATGCTCTGGTCTTCCAGTTAATTGCACCTCTAAAATTCAAGGTGATGGCCTAAATAATTTTTCTGTTGTTTATTCAAATGATAATGATATGTTAATAGAGTTGGGGTACAAAGTTTAAATCCCTACTTACATGACATGACGTGGAATCATTTTAAATTTAATGTGTCTTAAGTGGTTACCTATCATCGCACTTTCACATAGAGATAGGAAATGCATAGGAGAAGTGCCAGTGTTCTATTTGCATGCAGGTGATGCTGGTGAAGGAAATAAGAAAAATGTATTTCATTCCTCATTTCTTTGTTTAGTTGAAATAATTTATAATGTTGGAAACACAGTTCAGTCATTTTCGGAATGTGAATGTATTTTCTATGTATTTGCATATGTAAAGTTGACATTTCTCATGGACACATGCATTTGTTTCTCTCTTTCCAACATCCTAAAAAAATTAGTGGATGGTATTTAAAGCAAGTGACTTCATTTAAGCCTTTTTTTTTTTTTTAAATTTCTCTAGCGAGGGGGTAGTTTTAAAAAGTTTGTAATGCAAGGAGGTGAACTATTAAGCATATCTCCTTGCAGATTACTCATGGAGATTAAAGATTTCTGAACTTCAAACTTTCCCTCATCTTAGATAAACTGACTTGAGGAAATAAAATTTAATTAATATGATCCAAAGATGAAAGTAATGATTCTAGGTCACGGATTCCTGATTAGAGAATTTATTGGTAGATTAAGCAGAGCGATCCCTTTGTATAAATTCTTAATTATCAGATGGGGCCTTTATGGTTTGGTCTAGGGAAGAAGAAAGAGGCTGAAATTTGAAAAAAAAAAAAAATGGTTTTGGGATGGTGAAAATATTCATGCTCCATTTTCTATATTGTCTAAAATTTATATCTACAAGTAGTATTTGTCCATAATATTTATCTATATTTATTTTATAGGTGTATATAATAAGGGCCAATGATTTTACTGAAGTGGATGGGGCTCTTGGCCTTCTAAATTTGGATGCTCCTTCAAAACAAAACGATGCAGGCAAGTGTTTTTTTTTTTTTTTGGTGTCCTTTATATCTGCTTGTATGTGATAATGTGTTGTCATAATGTTTCTACCATCTGTATGTTACTTGTGTATCTTTCATTGACATGGGATGTTATACCTGAACTTTGAAATAGATAATAGAGAGCCGGTTCTAGTACCTAATCAAAATTCAAAGAAGAAACACAAGAAGTCTCTACCATTAGCGGTCGTCCAAAAGAACAAAAAGGCTGCCCATCCAAGATCAGCTTCTAATCTTGGACAACCAGCAGAGCAATCTGAGAATGACAGCGAAGAGGTTGGTTCAGAAGTTCTGGAAGGTTTCTTGATATCCACACCTGTTGTTAAGTTTAAAGATGTCACAAGTTTAGACAACTTCAACATCTTGGTAAATGGACTAGTTATAGATTCTGAGCTCCCAGAAGATATTCGATGCAAGTACTACAAGCTTTGCTGTAGTCAGAATGCATTCCTTCATGAGAGTCTTGTCCAGGGCATCAATTTCAAGTTGATTGTCGGAACTATTTCTGAAACTGTGAACATTGTGGATGCCATGAGAGCTTGCAAGCTTACTACATCCCACGATGAATTTGCTATGTGGGACAAGACTCTGAAAGCCTTTGAGATTTTGGGCATGAATGTCGGATTCTTACGTGCTCGGCTACGCCAGTTTGTGAGATTAGCATTTGAATCAGAAGGTGCCGATGACACAAGGAGGTATATAGAAGCTAAAACTCAACAAGCTCAGACGGAAGATGAGATTAGAACTATTGAAGCAAGGCTTGTGGAATTGAAAGGTCCTAGTCAAAGGTTTGGTGCTGAAATCTCAAGTCTGAAATCCAAAGCTGAGAGCTATGAGCTCAAGTTCCAGGAAGTGGCTAATGCCACATGGTGACATTATACTTGTTATGTGCCTAGTAGTTATATTTTTGTTTAAATATTTTTCTTTTATTACCCTTGGTCAGTGCTTTTTTGCTTGTGCATAAATGTTGATGCCTCTCTGTGACACAGGATTATGTGGTAGATCTGTGACACAGGATTGATAGGTAGTTGTAAAATTGTTTAATATCTTTGCAAAAGATCAGTCATTACCAAACAGTTAATGGATTTGTCCCTTTTGTCCTCTTGTCACTTGCTTTTTTCCTATAGTTCTCCTCCCAGTTATATGAAGTTGGCTGTGCAAAAAGGGGATTTAGATCCACTACACTGGTTGCACAATTTGCATAGAAGGACCTTGGCCTCCAAGGAGGAGATTGATCTTTTTTCTTTTTTTTTTGAACATTTAGTTTAAGTTTGGTTGGAATGAGAGGAGATGAGGATGTAATTCTAATTTCATTGTGTGGTTTGTACATGAAATTTGAGGGAAAAGAAAATTATAATTTTTATGGACAAGTTTATAAGAGGATTTTCAGTCCTATGTTCTACCAATTTAGCTATCTCGATCATTTTCGATACACCATCTTCATTTGACTAGATGATTTGGGTTTATGTCAATTAAAAAAGGAAAAAAAATTAGTAGTGTTTGGAGGGGAATTTCTTTTCTTGAAATTCGATTGATTTGGAAGTGATGATCTTGTTTTATGGAATTAAAATTATATACATATATAACTATAAACGATTCAATACAAAAAGGTAAAAGATAGAGTAATTAACTCGTAAATTGGGTAAATATTCAAATAATAATAATAATTAACATGAATAATTTGTGATTGATAGTTGTGTGTGGTAAAAGTAGGATAGAGAAAGAGTGTTTATTACCTTCAATTTATTGGGTCTGGCCTGATGTAAGTCCAATTGGATCATCGACTTTGCGTTGATTGCTATTTGCAATTTGGGTCTGCACAAACGAAACGTTTGGTTAGGAACTTCCTCCATCTTTTTGTGTGTTTGTCATTAAGTTCTCAATTACGGTTCCGAATACTGTATCATATGTTTTTTTTTTATTATCTTAGTGAACTGTAAACTTTTTTCCAATTGTCTCTCGTTTCTTCAAGTTCATTGGCGTATATATGGGATTTTAGGTGGATGTGTCAACACGTTCCATTGATGGATCGTTTATTTACTTGCATGGTGTACATATGACATAGTACATACTAGAACATTATGTGTCATAACACTTGTCATTATGCATACTTAATCTATCTTGCATGGTAAGATAAGTGTATTGTCACTAATCTTGGGTGGAGATATACGTGACATAATATTTTCTAGGGTATTCTAGGATATTCTGAGATATTTGTGTTAGGGTCTGAGTACTTCCGGTGCACTCTGTGAATTTTCGAAATGAACTTCTCCGGACCAGACCTGGACCAGGCTGAATTCATCTTAGAGTTCTACCACTCTGGAGTAATATGACCGCGAAATGATGTTATTCCAGAGTAATGTTATTCCGGGGTCGGGTCTTGACTGCTCTTGTCAAACCTCAGTCATTTCGGATGTTTCCAGATTCTAGGGTTATATTACTCTGAAATTGAGTCCAATTTTCCTCCAAGGTTGTTGAACTTTAAAGGTAACCCATAATTCCTCATGTCTACTGGTACAACAGTACCGTGACATGTGTCGTCTTTCTAGTGGACTTTTGTCTGCTTGCAGTAGTTCCACTAAGGAAGTGTGTTGAGGAAGATTCTTCTTTATGTCGATAAGTCTCTGTAGACATTGTATTTTTACGGATATCTCGATGATGAGTCTCTTATGAGGACAACCTCTGAAAGCTTGGAAATTTACAAGAATGAATGCCGTAAAAGAAAGAAACTCTAGGAAATACAAACCAAGACCGGCCATGCATCACCTTTGTCCGCCACCCCTTCTCTAAGACCATAATAGCCAACTATATATACATTGAAAATCATAAATCCGATCGGATGTGAGCCCGTTGTCAATTGCCAATCCCTAAAATCACGGACCTGATTATGTCCGACCTAAAGTACAATTCAAATTTTACAGCCGACCGGACATGCATCGAGTTGTCATCAAGGATGCATATATTCAGTTATTGGAAATACAGGCATGATAGGTACTGATTATGCCCGGCCAAATATATATGTCTTTTAATATACATTTGGCCGGATATATCTCGAGCTGTAACTGACTAATCAGATTATCAATCACTGGAGAGACGAGGGGATTATGTTTCCCAATTACATCTTTATCTCTTACTATTTCCCCTTCCATCTTTATCTCTTATCTGGTTTTGACACAGTATCTCCGACCGGACATACCCTATGTCTGGCCGGACATTCACACACCTGGCCAAATATAGATTTATATGGCCACGCTTACTGTTCTTTATAGTTTACTGCATGCTTAGCTATCTTTATACTATACTCGTTTTTCTTAGGTTATGAACATTTAGTTGTGTCATTCTCATGTTTTGGTTGATAATATGCATGTGTTGCTAATTCATTGTTATTTAAGCATGTTATGATTTATTGTCGCTATTTACATGCTCTGTTTATTGTCATGTTTGTGAAATATATCTGGTCGGATTTATCATATGTCTGCCCGGACGTTCTTTATATTTGGTCGTATATATAGGATGGAAATTCTGATGTAAGTTCCATAGCCGATTTCGAATGGACAATAGTATTGTTCGTACTTGAGATACAACTCCACTTACCACTAGGAGATGACCATTTTATTATGAATGTACCCAAATGCATGTTTACTATGTCTATTATTGCGTATGAATATTTCTGTGTTTCTGGATTTCGAAGTATATCCGACCGGACATAAAGATTGAATTAAATATTCACCGACCTTAGGCTATGTTTGGTCAGGCCTCCCTGAAGCCAGACCCATCTAATACATGCTTTAACCTATTTTAGCCTTGTAATATTTTATTTCTGCATACAAATTATATTTATTTATTTACTACTTTTCGTGTTTATGCTATGATGTGTGTTTTATAAACTATATTGCGTGCGACTGCATTATAAGATATGGGGATACATTCTTCAAGTGTAAATATATGTTGGCATCAGTAAGAGACCATTCCAAACCCAAACGAGTTTAAGGTCAAACTTTACGAGGGGTATAATGCGACCTTAAATAATTTATGGTGTCTCATACCGGGTGGCGACTCCCTTATTCTCAGGTTAGTCCCCATAGGGGATTATCCGTACTATTTACGGGCTGCAAGCCCAACAGTGTAGTGGTCGCCGATGTCATAGGCATAACCATAAACCCTGCTTTGCTCCTACCGTGTCCCTGGCTACAGGCTTAATTCTGAGCACCTACAATAGTAAATATTAAAATAATATATACTTTTTATTATTATTTTTAACTAAAATTAGAATGAAAAATAATTTCTTGTAACAACAGTAGGGAAATTCTAGCATATAAATATTTGTATGCCTAGTATATGAATTTCAGGTCAGACAACATTACTTATACATGTTTAGTTTAAGAATGATATTGTTATGATACGACTCAATGTCAGTTTAAGAATAACAATATCATTCTTAAACTGAACTTGATCAAGGTTTACATGTCTATTCAGTAAGTAAATCCGGGGGACTGGTATATGTCGTATTTTAGAATCTATGATTGTGATGGCTTGTCTCAATGAAGCACGACATTGGGAGACTTGTATAGACTGGTGGATGAACATCGAACGACTCACTGAATATTTCTAATAGATGATAAACCAACGTCAATAAGATATCTTCTGAATCGAGTATCATATATGATCTTTTGACTTGAGATACCATAGTGGATATGCGAGTTATCCTCTATACTTTGATGGCACTCATGTCAGAATCCTTTAATGGCCCGACCTTCGCATGTTCATTGGGCATAGACTAATTCTCATAATATATGGTTATGTATCCATATAGGATCTGTCAGTTTTATGTATAGGATTTAGGTATCCATTTCATGAGATCGTGATTTGTTAAATTCATGATCGTGGTACACTGTGAAAATGAGTTCTGAGTGTTATTGAAAGATCACGGGTCTATTAGTGGACAAAATTATATCTCATGAGACTTGATGTTTATATCTATGTCTCTTATATAATTTGGATAGCCTATGAGATTATACATATGTAAAAATCTCGACTTGTATGGTTCATACAATTATTTGTCTTTGTCGTAATTTTTAAGTAGGTGAATTACAGAAATGAGAAAGATTTACATGACAGATAATCTTGAACCTAGAGAGTTCCACTATATGAAATGTACTTGTAGAGTATTATGATAATTAATTATGAATAATACAGATTTTTTTATAATGTTACACATGCGAATGCATTTTTATATGGGGAAATTATCATATGTCCACCCAATAAATTATCTACTGTTTGAAAAAATATCCAGTTTTATGAAAATATTATCTATGAACCCAAAATTATTAAAAATGGTCAATTACCGATGAGAGGAAAATATATCAATATTTACCGCCCATTTTACTTAATATTTTGTTTAGTTTCTCGGGTTTGATGAACGTTTTGATGTGTTTTAGTTTATTTTGCAGATAAAATAATATTGGGACACAATGAAATCATTTAGGACGAAATGTGGGTCAAATAAGGGCAAAAATTGGACTTGACATATTAATTTTGGAGATTGGAAACTTGAAAGGGCGTTTCAACGAAGTGCAGTTTTGGAAATTCCAGTTTTGCGCATCTGTCGTATTTTGGGCATAACCTTTTACTCCGATATCGGATTGATCTGATTCAAGTTCCAGATTAAAGAAGACTCAAAGATCTACAACTTTTAAAGATAAAATAATTTTGAATTATAAATATTTCATGCCCGAAATTGATGAACCATCAAGAAGTGTGTTGTATGTAATTATTAAAGTCATTTTCAATCATTTTCAAAGCAAAAAATAAATTAATAAATAAATAATAAAAATTATCAAATCACCACCAAACATGATAAGCAATTAGTGGAGCAATTAATAATTGATTTGGTGGAGCAATTAGTGGAGCAATTAATAATGGATTTGGTGGATGATTTGATGGAGGCAAAATTTTGCCTATAAATACCAAGCCATTTCATTTGTAAATTTATACTTTCTTCTAAGGAATTCCTTAAGAATACTAAGAAGATTGTATCTTGTTTGTTTATTTACAGCTTTCAGTAATTAATTTCCCCTTTTGCACTTTCTTTTCTTTACTTTTCAGTTTTTACTTTCCGCAATTTACTTTTACGCACAGTACTTTTCTTTCTTTAATTTTCAGTTTTTACTTTTCAGTAATGATGAGGTAACTCCCATTTGCTGGGGTAAAAGGTAAAACTTTTATTACTAATATTTAGATTAATCTCCCTTAATTATAATATATAAACTAGTTAAAACCTAACTTAATGAGGATACCGCCATATTGGTCGGTTGGTAATTTTTAAATTGGTTTTAACCTGACTAAACTGGATACCGTCTGATTGGTCGGTTGGTAATTAATTATTAATTTGACTTAATCTGGATACCGCCTATATGGCTGGTTGGTAATTATCATGCAAAGTTAATATATTATATTAAGGGAGATATCTAAAATAGAAGTAATAAAAGTGGATCCTTTTACCTCAGCATTTTCTTTTATTGTACTTTTACTTTATTTACTTTCCAGCAATTTACTTTCAGCATTTACTTTTCAGCAATTTACTTTCAGCATTTACTTTTCAGCAATTTACTTTCAGCATTTAATTTCAGCATTTACTTTCCGTCATTTACTTTTCAGCAATTTACTTTTCAGCATTTTACTTTATGTCTTTTATTTTATTTAAGTTTTTACTAGCCCTAGTTATATGTCGTAAGTAAGTTAGTTATCTGGGGTTGTGATGAATTCTAATATCACCGGTTTATAAGTGGTTATTTTATAGTTTGGGTAATTTAAAGGTTTACTTATTAAGTCTTAAGCTTAATGCTTCTTGTTGTTTGATCACCAATAAGATTGATGTGGTAAATCTAAAATAAACTTGACAAAGGAATTTTAGGTTTCAGCCTTAGACTTAATAGCCCACGATCTTCCTTGAGGATAGATAACCCTTTAATAGATTTCCTTACAAGATAGACATATACCTGTCGGGCGGGGGTAGCCATAATTGGAACTTAAACTTAATGAATCCAGATAATTTGGTTGACATAGACATATGGTTCAATTGGGTTAAGCTGGGTATTTGTGTCTGACCTTCGACAGAGGCTTTCGCATAATTTAGTGTTACAGGTTAGTAAACCGATTTATTACACAAACATGAAATAACCTCTTCATCTTTAAAATGATATTGAAGAAATCACAACCCTAGATAGTTTTTAATATTGAATTTTCTTAAACCTACTTTCGAACAATTTTATTTACTTGTTTTTAAATTTAAAATCTTCACCATTTCAAATCAATCAATCAACCATTTAGATACTAGTAATCATTTGACCTCATAAAATTAATAGATAAGGTATTAAGTCCTCGTGGGATCGATACTTTTTATACTACTTGAACGATACGTGCGCTTGCGTTATACGCGTGTGTTTACGCCGGTCAATTACTACCCAATAATTTAAGAATTTTTATCATCTATGCACTCGAAATTTAGTAGATGTTTGAAAAAACATATAATTTTTTGGTGTTAAATGTTTCTTTTTTGAGCACTTTGGGTGTACAAATATCATTTTCTCAAAACTAAGTGTTTTGACGAATATCAAATAATTTTCGGGTGGATATATGATAATTTTCCTTTTTATATATGATGTGTGTGTATATATATATATATATATATATATATATATATATATATATATATATATATATATATATATATATTATATATATATATTTGATAAATAATTTGATTAGGTACACATTATATTAAATCTAAAATTGTGACACATATCCATATTTAAATGAAATAATTATTTAATTGTTAAATAATTAATTTTTTAATTAAGTGGTTAATATTAATACAAGTGTAGGACACTTGTATGGTTAATATATATTACTAATATATATATTACACGTGTCTTACACATGTAATTATTTAATTAATCAAATAATGAAATAAATACAAGTGTATAGAGACACATGTATTTAAATCATTTGATTAATTAAAATTATGGCTTTACATGTGTCAATTTTTCATTTGTAATTGGATTATAAATTTTGACATTTTTGCACCTCCATAGTCAGCTAATCTATATCTAATATATTTCTAATACAAATGGAGCTCTCTAGTTCATTCTTGAAAGCTTTCAATGCTCTCCTAATTTTAGGGAAATGCATTAAATGAATAAAGTTTGGTTGAATTGAAAATAAATATAGAAAGTGGAAAGTGCATTTTGTGAAATTGGATTCAAATGCATTTTGGTTAAATTAAAATTAAATGTAAAAGGAGGAAGATGTCTTTCTTAAAATGGAGGCCAATGCATTTTAGTTAAGTTAGAATTAAATATAGAAGATAGAATGTGTGTTTTGTGAAGTTGGGTTTAATGTATTTAGTCATATCTTAATTAATCAATATTTGTAACTTATACATAATACATAATAAATAATAATGCTTTGGACTGTTTCAGAAACTGAAAAGATAAACATAAATTCTCCCCTATATGAAGAAATCCTCCCTAATCAAAACACTGAGAGATCAAACAAATGCTGGAGTCTCTCTATGGCTCCCATTTCTCTCCATTACAGAGTCATCTGCTTCTCATGATCTCGAATAGGTCGAATTTGGCACAAAGTTTGGAATTTCTTACTCAATACCTCATCTATCGGGCCTCCTTCAACCTTTGACTTCTATCAAAATAATTTTTCTTCTCTTAATGCTTATTTCATCTCTTACAACTGATTCTTGTTTCATATTTAGAGACGGTTTTTATTATTGAACATGTATGACATTGTTATATTTTTTTAAGTACATATATGACATTGTTGCAACCAATAATTTATATAGATTTAGAGGAAAGTGGAAATTAGGGAATTTATTTTCAAGTAAAGTTTTTGTGAAGATGAGTGGTTATGATCTGCAAAATAAATTAGGATTTTGTTTATCTTTACTTGCATATCAAATTAATCAGAGTGTCGCGTGCGTTTCTGACTAGTATAGAAATAAAAGAAATTGGTTTAGTTTCATTTTAGCTTGATAATGGAATTGATTCCATTTTAGTTTTAATTAGGACTTCTAAATTTCAACAAAAATTGTGAGTATGAGAGAAATAAAATTTGAAGCAAATTAATAAATAGAAATTAAAGATTAAAGTAATCTTACATTTATGCTTTGATTAGAAATTATTTCTATTGTTCTAAATTATTTATATTTGATATATTATTGTATTTCTCTCATATTTTGGTGTAAAATATATTTAGAAACTTAATTAGAAATCGTAAAATGCATGTGTAATTAATTGAGTTAAATTAGTGTAATTTAAACTCAATTAGGTTGTTTATGTTGGGATATATGCCCTAAAGCTTCATGTATTATAAACAGAATTGTTTATTATAATAATAATAAATGCATTATTCATTTATCAAAGTTGTTTGATTTATATCGCATATTGTCCAATTGTCTTGTTTACTTTGATTACTCTTGTATTTTTCAGACTTAGTGTATGTTTGATGTACAAGAGGATTTAAATCTGGAGTTAGGAATCTAAATAGTCCATAGAGAGCAAACAAAGAGGGTATTTTGTTTGTGGTTTATCTATAGCTGCGGTTCATTTTATACTTGTATGACCACCTTGATTCGAGATCGTTCATGTAATGACATGAGAATGGAGGCACCTTATATGATGAGATCATATAGGATTGGACTCAGATAAATATGAATTTTCTTTAATATCAGTTAACAGAAGAAATTCATTTTATCTACTAGATGGTCATATATGGATTCGATCTTAATCTGGAGTGTACTGCGAACTCCTGCATGGTAGACTATGTCTTTTGATTTACTATGGTGAGGTTGGTGTTGCATTCCCGACCAATAAATACGTATTTTGGGGATATGGTTTGGTGTGTAGCTGGGAATGTTTTACACAGATATGGAATTCACTCATTCTTACAAGAAGCAGATGAATATCTCTTTTAAGAATTGATTCGAGACTTGAACAATTTGAGCGCTCAACTCTTCTATTATGAATAGAAAGTTTTATATTCATAATTGTTATGAATTAATTATTCATTATAGAATCAATGGTGCTTAAGAGATAAAATATTTAGAGGGGTATAACAGACTTATGACCCGGCTCTACTTATGAGATATTTGTGAAGGGCTATATCCATATGTAATGACTATATCGATGGACACCGAAGTTGTTCGGCTTATTTTCCATCTACGGTAACGAGAGTTCAACTTCGAGTTTTTAGTGGAATAATATGAAGTTAATAATTCGTAATATTTGATTAAAAGAATTTAATTAATATTTCAAGATTATTGGAGCTCGGAACCGTATGTCCATTTGGTCCCCGTCCTAGCTCGATTAACTTTAGCAAACCTAATAAAATTAGATTGTCTAATAATATGCTCACATTATATTTATATATTATTAATGAGATTAATAATATTTTTGTCACAAATGAAAACTATGTTAAATTAGTTTAACTTAATATTTTCTAGAATTATTTGATTATGAGATAATCATGTTAGTAATAATTATGAGATAATTACTACAATATAATTGAAGGTAATTAATTCATTATTAAGATAATGATTTTTTATTTACCTTGGAGACAAAGTCATTTGACTTACCATGCTCTCCAATTTATTATGTCTATTAGGTGGCATACAACTAATAGCTTTGTCATTAGCTAAAGAATTCTTATGCTTTGGTATGACCTTCGCATTAATGTATTTGCCATTGCAAGAGAGCATTAGATGCTTAATGACAAAGTCTTTGTCTTTAGCTTAATATTTATTATGCTTTGGTATGACATTCACATGAATGTTTTTTCCATTGCAAGAAAGCATTAGAGGCTTAATGACAAAGTTAGTTGGTTTGTGTAAGAGAATATAATCTATACCATCTCTCCCCACTTGCAAGGGTTACAATTTCCATTCATTCACACAAGTGTAAAGGAGAGAAAAGAGAGAGAGTTCAAACATTCACAATAGTTGTGAGAGTGTTTGAAAGAAATTCCAAAAGCCAAACACATTTTGTGACACATTTATTCTCTAAATTATTTAGAGTTGATCTTTGTGAGTGAAGCTCACACTTCGGTTTGTTGGTTTCGAGTCATAGTTCGGAAGATCGGATGATTGATCCAAGTGTTAGACATCAAAGGAAACTCATCTACATCAAATGAGAAAAATCCATTCTTCAAGTGTTGGAGGATTTCGGCTACAACGAAAAGGAGAAGGCAAAGATAATTTTAAAGGTCCATACCAGAGTCGATGCCCACATTAGCAACTTCCGCTGCGTTAAGGAAAGTCGTTTCTTACAGTGTAGACAACCAATTGTCATTCTAGAGTTATGGATATCACTCCATTTTGATCTAGAATTGTTCTACATAAAATTCATAGTGGTGACTCTTATGGTGTAAAATTAATTTGGATTAATCGCATGAAATTTGATTAAATTTATATTAATATGATTAGTTATATAAATAAATTAAATCTTACTTATTTTGTGAAATTGGAATGTTAGAGATGTAACTGGGTTGTAATAATGTGTAGGAAATGTTCATATAGCTAAATAAAAATGTTCCGCTATGTGGAAAAAATATTGAATTTTTTTCCGCTAAAGTGTACATGTGTCTAAACTGCGAAAATCGCATGGAAAACTGAAATTACACATATTCTGTTAACTTTCGTTAATTGAATTTCCAACTTTGGTTCATTTAAATTTTCTGTTTTAATGAAAATAGATTTCAAAACTAGATTTTGTGTTTTCATTGCGTGCTCAGTGTTCAATATTAGATATTGGTGTCCGATAAGAGTGAAATATGGATAAAATATCTGATATTTGATATCAGTTAATTTGTCCAGATAAAAAATTATAACATCCCCGATCTGGGAGATGTTACCGGCAGGGGATAGACCGTACTAACCCCATAAGCCTCCGACTTTCAATCTATAAACAGACACTAATATTCTTTTCTTTAATTAATTATATTATGTGTGGGACCGTAGCCCAAGCTCAACATCATTACATACAACTCAACATCTGAAACTAAAAACTCAATAACACACTTTTACAATGACAGCCTCACAGTCAAAGACTAATACAAAACTTTAAATTGACTCTGACAGACTCACACTCTATCTGACTTGTACTGGTGGACTCCAACCCTAGTGACTGCATCAGTATCCGTCCTCCCAAGCTTGTCCTCTGAGAATACCTACAACCACAAAAAATTGGGAGTGGGGGGTTAGATCGTTGTACGATCTAAGTGAGTGGACGATAAAAAAAAACAACTGAAATACTGATATAAAATCATTTGATCCTAAAACCAAAGTTTCAAAATTAACTTATATGAAAATTCTTTTTCTGAAAAACTTTGCTTGAAATCTCTGTTATAAATCCTATCTTTCTGATTCTGCTTTTGAAAGCCTGGTTTCTGAAAACTATTTCTGATCTCTGATTTTCTGAAAACTATTTACTGGAGATCTGATATCTGAAAACTCTGTTTCTGAAATTCTGATATTTGGAAACTAGTCTGTATTTGAAAAACTTGACGTACGAGGGCGTTCCATATCGCCGTCCCCTCATATGCCTAACTAGAGCCAGCAGTGAAAATCCATGACTTTGGGGCGTTACGTATCGCCGTCCCCCAAAGCATGCCACTACTGTCCCTGAAACTGGTGGTCTTGGGGGCGTTATGTATCGTTGTCCCCCAAGCCACAAACTAGAACAGAGGGTGCAGATCTATGCAACCATCCAAGCTCTGAAACTATGGTCTATAGGGCGTTACGTATCGCCGTCCCTCTAGCCCTGATCTAGGATCTGGGGGCGTTACATATCGTCGTCCCCCCAGTCCTCTACATGTACACATGTTCTCTGTCCGTCAATTCCAAACTGTATCAAGTTACATACTGGGGTGGGTTTTTCCCCCATACCCCGAAAATCATAAAATCAAATTCTGAAAACATTTCTTTTCTCAAACATATCATAGAGCATAACCTTTCATGAAATTACTGTAATGAAAATAACTAAGGCCCTAAAGCGTAAAAGTAAGTCTGTTATCAAAACTTGTAAATAAAATCAGTTTGAGGAAAAAGGTCCACTCACAGTTTTGGAATCTGGCTAGCACTGGATCACTTGTCGAAGGAAATTGCGGTTCTTGTGGATAATCTATGATCGGAAACTTGATTAGCATGCAATTTGTAAAAATGAATATCGGAACTTAGCTAAGCTGAATGATGCATCAACATATCTTGTCTATAAGGCTTATCGTGCTTATATCTCGATGTAAGGTACGCATATAAACTGATACGAGACCTATAAGGCGGCCTCAAGCATGCTAGAAAGGAACAAGGATGGCTTAAAACTGAATTGGGCCACATTTTGAACTCGCGTCGCGACGCAGGTCAGGGCGCGTCGCGACGCGCATCTACCAGAGACGTGCCTAAATTTTACTTTTTTGTGTCGCGACGCAAGGCCCTTCATCGTCGCGATGCGAAGTAGTTTCCAGGATAGAGGTGGCCGGCGGTTCACTTCGGTTCCGAATCGGACCGAACCGAATGGTTCCGAATCGGAACCGAAACCGAACCGTTCGGTTTCGGTTCCGGTTCCAGACATTTTTTTTTAAAATAAAAAATTGAGATGAATAAAATAATATAATTATGAATTTAAATTTATATAATAAACTTACATTACATAATAATTACATTAAATTACAAATAAAATTATTATCTAAAAAAAAAAATTAAAGAGCTTGAACTTAAATTTTTAAGAACTTAAGTTGCCTACGTATCCTCCAGGGGTGAGAGGAATCAAAGCTCACGTAGTTCCATTACATTTGAAGAATATTTCCCCCATTGTAATTTTACAATTATTTAATTATCAATCATCATCCGTGGCTGTTGATCCTTCAGCTCCGCTTGCACTTGTAGATGCATTATCGAACAAGTCTTCAAATTCATCAGAGGCATCTTGTTGTTGCCTAAGATCAGCTCGGGTCCAATCATCCACACATGATGTTGCTTCTAGAGTGCCTAGATGTAACGACGACCGTCTGACTTCCAATATATTACCTCCGATGCTAAAGGCTTGCTCAACCACAACGGTGAAAACAGGGGCTGCCAATATCTCTTTAGCAATAATTGATAATACATGACATATATTTTGATGTCGGTTCCACCATTCAAGGATTTGAAAATTTTTACTAACTAAACATTCAGTTGAAAACTCAAAATTTGTAGATAAATAATTATCTAATTCTGGGTTATTAGTTGCGTTATCCCTATGTTTTTTATTTCGGTTTAATAACCAACGATCACATGCGCTAAGTCTAGATTCCACTACGGTCGTTTCGCTACTACTAGATTGTCCTAATGAATAAATGTGATGTAGGATAATAAACTCCGCTAAGTCCAGGATCCTATTTTCTTCTTCAAATTCAATTCACCCAAATGCACAACCCTATCTTTCCCATACTAAAAACCAATGCTCAAAACATCATAATACCCTCAATTCTACATAAACTAAATTATCATCTCATCAGAAATCAACTTCTAATCTATCCCATATAATCCATATGATTAAACCCATTTTATCACTTTAATCTCATATTCCTAACTAACTCCAAACTTAGGGGTTTCAATCAATTCCCACATATGTTATGTTACTAAAAGTAATTTCTAACATGCTTCTATCATTCATCTAGTATTTTATCATCAAAAATCCACAATTCAAAATTTGGGTCAAAGGCCCTTACCTCTTCTTTGTGTATTTTTCTTATCTTCCAAGGTTCCATGGATGCCATTCTTCTTGCCTTTACCTTCTTCTCTCTTTCTTATTTTCTTCTCTTCCTTTTCTTCTTTCTCCTATCTTCTTCTTATTCTTCTTCTTCTTCTTCTTCTTTTCACGTTTCTTTCTTTCTTTTTGTTTCAATTTTTGGGGTATTTGTGAATAGTGCCTCCCTTTTATAGTTGGCGTTAAAATAAAATAAGAAGAGTGTAGAAATTTGAAGAAGTTGGTAGAATTTACTAGAATGCCATCATGTACTATTCATCTAAATTTTTAATCCGTATTTTCAGCCCATTTCTGGTTCGAATTTGGAAAAAATATCAACGCGGAAGTTGTAGGTCTCAGTCTCAGCTTTCCGTCGATATAACATTCATAATAATCAGAGTTCGTATGGAAAGTTACTCCCCAATTATCGTGGACTATCCGGAATGAAATATCTTAGAATCTCGTATCGGACTTCCGAAGAATTTATCGATTGTCCCCAAGGTCATTCCATAAGTATATCTGTGTCCCAACGTAATTTAGGTAGTGATACCTTCGTCCCGCAATACCATGGTACTAAAATGTAACAGTAGTAGAATTATCGGTCGTTACAAATTCTCCCCCCCTTAAATAGGATTCGTCTTCGAATCCTCTTAAACTTTGGATCTTATCAAAATCACAGGGTTTATGGGTTCCTTACACATTATCAGCTTTAACTGACTATTTACCCATCTCTTTTTCATCCACTGAATTATACCATTTCCCAACGATTTTCCGTGTGCTATCAAGCTAAACCTAGGATGTCATGACTTGGGAGTTATAACTGAAGCTGTACACCCACTTGTTTGTGTGAATTCTTATTATACTGTAACTATTTTGTATCAACGGGGCTTCTATTTGACTTAACAATGAAGGTCTTTGTCTAGCTAATCACTCTTACTTGGCTAGTAAACATATGAGTTTCTTTGTCATTTTTAATATCTAACTAATGCCTCGAACATTCAATCATACTTGAGTAAACTACTTCAAAGTTCGTGGCTTCAGCAATTATTCCTTGAATTCTTTACTGAGAAATGTTACCTTGTTCTTGTTTCCTAAGATCTTTGCTGAGTATCCTTGACTATTTCTTTTCTGAACTTCTAGTTGTACTCATCATTCTTCATCTCCAAGGAACTCTCTTCCTCTAGATATTTAGTTATACTCATTAATTATTTGACTCGATTGGGTTTTTCTTGGCTGGCATCTTTGGCCCTCACTAAAAATACTGGTATGTCCATACTTGTACTCAATACTCCTTTTACTTCACTTGTCCAACTTGATCTTAATATTCTTTATCATCACTTAGCTACTAGTTTTATGTATTCTCCTTGCTAAACTTCTATTACTTATGATATCGCCTAGATTGCAATCCCTACTATTAATATCGACCATGGCGATTTGGTTCTAGCTAAAGCTCACACTCTTTTGTACTTTGTTTTCAAGGGTTGCTACTCAAATACATGCTAATATCTCGTACCTTGAGAATTCACTTGCTATGCCAATTACAATTTGCATTAACTTATCTTTTTGATTCCGTACCTTAACACGAATCTACCAAACCACCCATACCCGTGGCTAAAACCATCCCAGACCCGTAGTGGTTTGGTCAAATTAGACTAGAGCTGGGTATTTATATGATTACCTGACCAAAATTACCTTGTTGTTACTTACTTTTGTTTTATTTATTAGGTATTCTCGTCTACCGTCGTTGCACCTTAACAGCTTCATTTCCTAGCTTTTTTCTTAGTACTATTTTCATCCTCTGCTTTCTTCTACTATCTACTGAGAACTTTCTTGGTCTATGTCTTTGTCTTCTTACCTGAGGAATATCTCATTTCTTTACATTGGCTCCTTGGATTTCGGTCATTACTTGACTACTACTTTATTTCTGTACTACTTCATCTGAACAATTTCTTTTTTTATTCTTGTACTCATGATTGTCACTCAATTTTATTCCATTCTTAAACTACATCTGAAGGTCTTATATTGTGGTCTTCCTTCGCTATGCTCTCACTTATTTCTGGGAATATCTTAAAGCAACCCTAAAGGTCCGTATCTGCGATTGTTGTCCAATGAAGGTTGGGAATGTGGGAAATTATCCTGAGACCTTTCTGATTATGGTAATCCTATTGAATATATTGCTTGTCTTATAAGTCTAGGGCTATCGTATATGTATATATCTGATGTATATTCCTGTACTAGGGCACTATTACTAAAAAACTTTCTGGTCATTTTCCTTTAACTTACTTCTAATCATGTTCAACTATCAAACACAATACCCCTTCTAGAAAACTTCTTGTGCAACTTCCGCACTCCTTGTTATTTAATCCATGTTGTCACAATCTAGTAAGGGTTAGGAGGGTGGGTTTCGATTTTGACGCTTTCCTGATTGTGGTAATCTCATTCACTACTCATGTTGTGATTGTGTGTCATTTTCATCTATTAGTCTGAGACTCTCATGTTACCAGTTCTCGTTCCCACACTAAGATACTCCCACTAGGTACTAGCTGAATTGTCTCCTTTTCAACTTCACTCTTGATTCGCTACTCGACTATTGGTTATACTATCCCTTATCATGAGCCTTTTGTGTAATCATGTTCTCTACTCACTTACTCATTTGCTTTTGTACCCATTTCTTCTAGTTTCTGTTGCTTGTCCCTCTTAAGTCTTTATTTTTTTCTCAAAATCTTGTTATACTCTATATGTTATTTTTCCTTACGGAGTCTACTCAACTACTTAGATTTTCTTCTCATCTTAGTCCTTTAAACTCCCTACACTCTTTATACTTCTAAGTTCTTACTTCTTTACGGATTCTTTAATTCAACGATGGCTTTTTGACTTAGTTCAACTTACCATAACTTCAAACTATTCCATCTCATACTCCTTATCTATAATTCATTGAACTCACTGATTTAGTTGTCTAATCATCTCGCAATTTATTTAATCTCTCAATTGTTCTTCCTTACTGGTCTTTATTCATTCTGTAGGAAATTGGTCGACTATTCCAAGTCTCGGGGTCCCACTGTTGGGGTTTTATAGGGAATTACAAGGTTAGCGCAGCGGAACGAGGAAAAACGATTTTTCCGATTTCAAAAATTTTTCTTGGAACAATTAAATAAACTTATTTATTTAATTAACCAATACTTAAATTATGAAATATAACCCAAGAAATCATATTTTTTTTTAATTATTAAATTACCTCAAACTTTTGCAAATTAATTATTTTAGTTTTAAATATGTCAATTACGTATTTAATTAATTCCAAATTAATCCCAAAATAATTTTTACAAGTTTGCTACAAAACCAGAAAACCTTTTCAGATTTGCGCCACTGCCCAGAATTTTCCAGAATTTACAAAACAGCCCAGAATTGTAATTAATTGCAATTTGGCCCAATTTGTTCAAAACACATCAAGATCAAATCCAATTAATCCCAAATTTTGCATGCATCAAATATACATCAAATTAAAGCATATATATGAAAAGCCCCAAAATTTGAGTGGGTTAAGAACCCTAATTTCACAAATCACTCAAATTTGGCAATTTACACTAAATTAATGAAATTCAATACTTTAATCTTCAAATTACCACACCAATTAATTCTCACCATCATGAAATTAATCAAGAACAATTCTAGGCTAATTATGAATGGCTAATTAACTCTAGAATTGCAATTTTAATTTTCTAATTAATTTATTAAGCTTAATTACTCCTAATTAGCTCAATAATTAATCACACATGCTAATAACATCCAACAAGCTTTAAACACAATTAAATTACATACTTAAGGATTAGAGAAAATTCTAAGCATCACAAATTGAAGCTTAGGCTCATGGAAACAATTTCCTAATTGAAGAAAATTAGAAATTACTTACAAAATTCAAGACTTTGTTGATGAATTTCTTGTTCCTTCAAGTTTTTTCTCTCAACCTTACTTTGTAAAATGTTTTGTGAAACTTGTCTAAGTGTTAAATGAATCAAAACAATTTTTGATATACAAAAAACCCTTTTGCCGAGAACATGAAAACAAAATAATAATAACAATTACTTTTATTTTGTAATAATTTCATTAGTCCACATATGTTTACTTTAATAAAGTAAATCTAATCTTTAATAAAGTCATCAAATATGTGTTCCAATTATAACTTGCCATTTCCAAATTAATCATGACATAAAGATATTTATTTTATAAATTAATTTAATTATTTAACAATTAAATAATTATTAATAAATATAAATGTCTTAAATATATGTATTATATTTACATTAAATATCTCAAATACATATATTCATGATATAATTTTAAATATCAAAAATTGATATTTAATTAATGTGTATTTAATAATATCAAATATTAAATACAAATACACATTAATTCGGAAATGACTGTTAGGTCCCGATTGCATGTATTTTTCGTTTAACCATTAAACGAGTTATAAATAATCAGTATTATTCATAACAGTTGCCCTAGTGCTCTACGAGTAAATTTCATTAGTGAGACTCTTTAGATTCAGGCATATCCGTTACGAAATCAAATTACGTGTCCATAATTCACCCACCCGTAAATTATGACGAACACAGATAAACTCACTGAATCATACAGGTCGAGGTCACTGCATACGTATAATCCCTCCGTCACAGGTATCCGGATTAATCCAGAGATATAGATACAAACGTCAAATCTCTATAGATATAATCACGTCGACGTTTCTATTAGCAATCCCTCAAATAACTCTTAGAACTAATTTTTACAGTGTACCACGGGCCCATGGATTTAACAGATTCCTAATTCCATATTGAATACCTATACTCCGTACACAGATCTGACGGATCCTATCTTGATACACATAGGATATCCTGAGCATCAGTCCACACCCAACGAATATGCGGAGGTCTGATCTAAATAGATCGGTGACGTGACTGCCATCTAAGTGTGGAGGATAACTCAGATATCCACAGTGGTATCTCAAGTCAAAGAATCACTATGCTCACTCAACCCGAGAAGATTCTTATTGACGTTGGTGTTCCATCCATTAAGAATCTTCGGTGAGTCGTTCAATGTTTATCCGCTATAAACACCTACACGTCTATACGAGTCTCCAAGTCTCATGGTTCACTGAGAAACCGTCGGAATCCAAGATTCCAATATACGACATGTACCAGTCTCTACGGGTATACTTTACTGACCAAGTAGTGCAAACCTTGACCGGGAACTATATAAGAATGACAACGTCATGATACAACTCAATGTCAGTTACGACGCTTTTGCAACAGTATCATAACTAATCATTCTAAGGTCGGTTACTTCTTTACCATATTAAAGAATAAGTTATAGATAAAAGAAATTGTTCATTTTATTCATAATAAAACGTTACATTAGTATTTACATAGAAATACATAATAAAATTGGCGCTCGGAGCACCAACCCTAACACCCACAACTACCATCAATTCTCTACACTACTATCTTCTCATTATGTTATTTTTATGCATGAATGCACTGAATTTCCTTATTACTTCTCGCGTTTCTCTTGTCATTTGCATATCCTATTTCTTTGCTCTACAGCTTGGTACTGAGGTTAGCGGTGGTTCATTCTTCTGACTACTCTCTAGCTTTCTACTCTCCGCTCTTGCTATAAATCACAGCCATGACACTCTGTTCTACTGTCCATACTGATACTTATATCACTCCTAAATATCTCCAACCACACGGGTCTATTCTTGTATACTTCCATAGATTTCTACTAACTTGGACTGATATGTGGGTTCTACTTCATTCGGTCCACTTGTGGTGTGGGCTCTTACTAGTTTTGTAAGCCTCGTGCTTACTTGCCTTAATCTTTGGCTACACCGGGTCATCTTATTTATATCCTCGAAAACTTCATTTCTATTTTCCTGGGTGATCTGTCTTTCGAGGTCTTTTCATCTCTTAAGATGAGCTATCATTTAGTCCTTTCAGTCATATATATATGTGCTGGTAGGGACTATATCAAACATCTTATGTCTCAATGGGTTACAGTATCATTGTTCTGGTACTATGTGTCCTGGTATAGTCTATTTCTCATGTAAGGTATGTATGAGATAGGCTCTTGTCAGAACAGCTTCCTTAACTGGTATCACTAAGTGGTCGCAAACTAGGTAACTTAGGGTCTTGTCCTCATCGAATCACTTGAGGTAAAGTAACTAATTGTTTCTGTTTATGACTTTTATTTATCAGTTTGAGGACCTGGGTTTGGATTTGGGGATCTGGAGTTCTCTAGGTCCTTTTTGGCATCTCTTGTCTATGAGAACTCCCTAGGCTAGCCTTGATCTCTCGCTTCTTTTATCTTCATATCTATTCCTCGTTACTTGAGGAATTTACTATCTACACAAAGCACTTGAAGGCTATTAGTTCAGCTTGAAGGAATGTTCAAGGAAGTAAAGGATCTTATATCTTCTAGCCACTCTATTACTTGTTCGGGCATTTCCTATTCTCTTTCTATTGTCCAGGGTAAATATCCTCATAATTTCACTGTCTTATTCTATCCCTTTACTTTTCTTTATCTCTGGCTGCTTACACTCTTATACATCTTTCTTTATTTTCTTCTAGCTTTCCTTTCTCACTCCCTTGGTAACTTTTCTTAAAATCTTACTGTCTGATTTCATAGCTCGTTTGTACTTCTGGTAATAGATCGGAATAACTTCAAGAAGATTTCTTAACTTGGATTTAGAGTATAATAGTTCTTATAAGGAATGTTATTTGAATAATCTAGGAAGGCTTTCTAACCTCTCTATGGAACTTGAGGACGTACTTGAGAATCAGATACTGGAGAGGTAGTGCCTCGCATACGAGTATCCCGGATATACTGTGTATACCAGATCCCATCACTCTGCCCACTGCAGTCACTGACTCCCTAGATCATGCTCTGAAACAATCTTTGTAAAATCCTCGATCTGTGAGATGTTACCGGCATGGGATAGACCGTACTAACCCCATAAGCCTCCGACTTTCAATCTATAGATAGACATTAATATCCTTTTCTTTAATTAATTATATTATGTGTGGGACCGTAGCCCAAGCTCAACACCATTACATACAACTCAACATATGAAACTGAAAACTCAATAACACACTTTTACAATGACAGCCTCACAGTCAAAGACTAATACAAAACTTTAAATTGACTCTGACAGACTCACACACTCTATCTGACTTGTATTTGGTAGACTCCAACCTTAGTGACTGCATCAATATTCGTCCTCCCAAGCTTGTCCTCGGAGAATACCTGCAACCACAGAAAACTGAGAGTGGGGGGTTAGATCGTTGTACGATCTAAGTGAGTGGACTATAAAACAAAAAAAAAACTGAATACTAATATAAAATCATTTGATCCTAAAACCAAAGTTTCAAAATTAAATTATATGAAAATTATTTTTCTGAAAAACTTTGCTTGAAATCTCTGTTATAAATCCTATCTTTCTGATTCTGCTTTTGAAAGCCTGGATTCTGAAAACTGTTTCTGATCTCTGATTTTCTGAAAACTATTTACTGAAGATCTGATATCTGAAAACTCTGTTTCTGAAATTATGATATCTGGAAACTAGTATGTATCTGAAAAACTTGATGTATGAGGGCGTTACATATCGCCGTCCCCTCATATGCCTAACTAGAGCCAGCAGTGCAAATCCATGACTTTGGGGCGTTACGTATCGCCGTCCCCCAAAGAATGCCACTACTGTCCCTGAAACTGGTGGTCTAAGGCCGTTACGTATCGCAGTCCCCCAAGCCACAGACTAGAACTGGGGGTGCAGATCTATGCAACCCTCCAAGCTCTGAAACTAGGGTCTAGCGACGTTACGTATCGCCGTCCCCCTAGCCCTGATCTAGGATCTTGGAGCGTTACGTATCGCCGTCCCCCCAGTCCTCTACATGTGCACATGTTCTTTTTCCGTCAATTCCAAACTGTATCAAGTTACATACTGAGGTGGGTTTTCCCCCCACGCCCTGAAAATCATAAAATCAAATTCTGAAAACATTTCTTTTCTCAAACATATCATAGAGCATAACCTTTCATGAAATTACTGTAATGAAAATAACTAACGCCCTAAAGCGTAAAAGTAAGTCTGTTATCAAAACTTGTAAATAAAATCAGTTTGAGGAAAAAAGGTCCACTAACAGTTTTGGAATCTGGCTGGAACTAGATCCATTGTCGAAGGAAATTACGGTTCTTGTGGATAATCTATGATCGGGAACTTGATTAGCATGTAAGTTGTAAAAATGAATATCAGAACTTAGCTAAGCTGAATGATGCATCAACATATCTTGTCTATAAGGCTTATCGTGCTTATATCTCGATGTAAGGTATGCATATGAACTGATACGAGACCTATAAGGCGGCCTCAAGCATGCTAGAAAGGAACATGGATGGCTTAAAACTGATTCGGGCCATATTTTAAACTCGCGTCGCGACGCGCATCAACCAGAGACGTGCCTAAATTTTACTCTTGTGTCGCGACGCAAGGCCTTTCAGCATCGCGACGTGACGCAATTTCTAGGATTCTATTTTCTTCTTCTAAAAAATAATTCACTCAAATGCACAACCCTACCTTTCCCATACTAAAAACGTATGCTCAAAACATCATATTACCCTCAATTCTACATAAACTAAATCATCATCTCATCAACAATCAACTTCTAATCTATCTCATATAATCCATATGATTAAACCCATTTTATCACTTTAATCTCATATTTCTAACTAACTCATCATTTCAAAACTTAGGGGTTTCAATCAATTCTCACATATGTTATGTTACTAAAAGCAAGTTCTAACATGCTTTTATCATTCATATAGTATTTTATCATCAAAAATCCATAACTCAAAATCTGGGTCAAGGGCCATTTCCTCTTCTTTGTGTATTTTTTTTTATCTTCCAAGGTTCCATGGATGCCATTCTTCTTTCCTCTACCTTCTTCTCTTTTTCTTCTTTTCTTCTCTTCTTTTTCTTCTTTCTCATCTCTTCTTCTTCTTCTTCTTTTTCTTTTTCTTCTTCCTCTTCTTCTTCTTTTCACGTTTCTTACTTTCTTTTTGTTTCAATGTTTAGGGTATTTGTGAATAGTGCCTCCCTTTTATAGTTGGCCTTAAAATAAAATAAGAAGAGTGTAGAAATTTGAAGAAGTTGGTAGAATTTACTAGAATGCCCTCGGGTACTATTTATCCAAATTTTTAATCCACATTTTCAGCCTATTTCTGGTTCGAATGTGGAAAAATGATAACTTGGAAGTTGTAGGTCTCGGTCTCATATTTCTGGCGATATAAAATTCATAATAATCGGAGTTCGTATGAGAAATTTACGCCTCAATTACCGTGGGCTGTCCGGAATAGAATATCTTAGAATCTCGTATCGGACTTTCGAAAAATTTATCTATTGTCCCCAAGGTCGTTCCATAAGTATATCTGTGTCCCAACATAATTTAGGTTGTGATACCTTCGTCCCGCAATACCATGGTACTATAATGTAACAGTAGTAGAATTATCGGTCGTTACAAAAATTTAAAATGTTAATTTCACTATTATCACGATTCCTCCACGCAAACCACAATACTAAATTGGGAAACCTTACTTTGTTTGGATGAAGTGCACTATGATTTAGTAATATATGGTATGATGTGGTATGATATTATATTATAATTACAGTTACCATATTTGGGAAGATAATATAGTATATTATGATTAAATAATATATTTTTTGTTTGGTTTGATGGTATGGTATGGTTCCAAAAATGATAAAATGACTAAAATATCCTTAAACATATAAAATCATATTAAATTCAAATTTTTTATGGCATAAAAAATTCTTATTAAAATATCACCGAACACATATCAAATTATTACCCATTAATCTAAAATCAATAAATTATAATAAAAATTAATGTACAAAATGGATAATAAATACGAAAAATCACATTCTTAATAAAATATTTGAAAAAACAATCCATTATATATAAAAAAATCATAGAATTTAAATCCATACAATCTGTAATATCATCCACAATAATATACTATTAAAATCGCACAACCCATAATTTAAACAGTTCTAAATATGTAAGAAAAAATAATTATCAAGGCAAAATAGTAATCAAATCTTACTCGGTGAAAGATTCAGCCAACAAGAGTCAAGAGAGAACCAACCCTAATTGAGAGGTGAGTTTAATTATTTATGTCTGTTAATATAATATATTTAATATGATAGAATTTGCATTTTAAAATTTTATTAATGATATTTAGGAATACAAAATTTTAAAACCATAGTAAACCATCACATCCATAGTTCAAAAAACTCTCTAAAATTTATAGTTTTCAAATCTGAGATTACAATGAGAAATCATACCATGAACATGAAAGTTAAAACAAACAACAATTTAAATTATATCATACTATATGAAACCATGATAAACTATGAATTATAAAAGGACCATTCGTTCTGAACATGATGTTGAAGTTTCTTAACAAAGTGGTGTTGTGCGTGTTTTTGAGTAACCTGGCATAGAAGCCCCCAGTGATGAAGATGACTTTATTGAGGTGATATCTATTAAAGTACAACCTAAAACATGTTATGAATGTTATGGTTTAAGGCGTAATATTTTACAATACAGTTTATTATTTACTAATAAAAGGAATTTGATTTTTACACATCGTTATATCCATACTTTATGTGTATGTCCCGAGATATTATGTCAATTGCTAATCCAAAAAGACGTTTGTGATTATGGGAGTCAACGATGTTTATACGAATAAGTCTCAAATTAAGTCTCACTCGACCAATATTATTATGTGACTCATAGATTGACATTTGATGTTAATAGAATAGGTGATGAGTCTCATATCATAAAGACATAAACAATAAATGTCTTCATTAGTAGAATGAAATATCGAATTCGACCACAAAAGAATAAGATCACATGATATTATTATCTAAGGTCATTGATCTTCATAATAATACATTAGTATCGTTATATCCTCTGACTTAAGAGCACATGTTGACTTGTACGATATTACTCATGATTCACTAGTATATCATCATTCGACTAGCCACGCCATATGACTAAATGCTAAATGGTCTTGAGCTAATAACATGTGAATTCATATGTGCTTCAAGAATGGATTCGATAGTTTGGATAATAAAAGTTAGAGATGTTCCGAGGAAACTCAAAGATATGGATACAGGTTTTTGGCAAAAACAGTCGATATCTTAGAAATATCAAATCCACAAGATTGAGTTTTGAAATATATCGAGTGGTAATGATTTGACCTAAACATGATCCCAGACTTGATAATGAACATAAATATCGGAAAGGGATATGACATGCTTGAAGTGTATTCTAACAGGTTCATATGTTTTCCCACTTCATTCATCAACTAGGGGCTATGACATGCTATTAGGCGTTTACCCATGGTCTGTGGGATATCAATAGATGAAATATTAAAGAGTTAATATCATCCCACTGTTACTCGATAATGAACCTATAATGGTCGTAAAAATACAGTTCTTGTCTATGTTACAAATTCAATGATGTTTATTAAAAGTTAATAAGTGATTATTTAGGCAATTAATATGAAAATTAGATTTTCAATTAAAAAAAATTCCTAATAAGATTAGGACATTCAGAATATTTCAGAAATATTATTTTGATTAATAAATTCGAAATATAAAATAAAACTTAGATTTAATTACTTAAATAAATATTTGATATGTATATTAAATAAGTTAAATTTAATTAAATATAATTTTGATTAATTGTTAATTAAAATTAAGTAAGTTAAAATTAATTAATTAACTAATTATTAATTAATTATTGGGCCAAAATAATATTTAATCTATTAAGACTTAATTTAGTGGGCTAGCACCCTAATTAGTTAAGTACTAATTTAGATTAAATAAGAAAATTTTATTTAGTTAAGTTTCATAGTTCAATCTGGGAAAGAATCTTAAATAGAACAAATTTGATTTGGAGAAATCTTAGATTGTCCTTGTATATTGATACAAACAAGGCGAACATTATACTATATATATGTATGATTTTCGGCCAAATGGGGAAATTCTCTTCCTTGGTAGAAATTTTACTCTCTCTCTTATTTTGTTCCAATTTTGTTTTAAAATTATTTTAAGGAAATATTGTTTCTTTTATCTTAAATCTAGACTTCAACATCTAAGAAAGAAAATAATTTCCTTTGTTTTCAAAGTTAAATCAATTTATTCATAGAATGGATCTAGTGTGTCAATTAAAGGTGCAACGCTGGGTGCATTAGTATGAGAGAAAATCAAAGAATGAAAAATTCTAGAAAGACTCAAGAAAAGAAAAACATATTCAGGTTTGTTTTATCATTGTTCAATTTATTTATATTGATAAATAAACATTGATTACATTTTTGTTTAAAATTAATTAAAATTAATTTTATTAGCATACTTTGTTTACGTCAAGAAGACATAACCACAATCCTTAAAATGATTTTGGAAGAAAAAATTAAATTTCAAAACTAAGAGGCACATGTTGAATGATCTGCGTGAACAAAGAGACGAAGAGATTACGGCAAAGTCTCGAGTTACAAAGGTTCTGATGCAGACTTATTTTCAATTTTTATTTATGCCTTGTTTGAATATTTTGATGAAGTACATATTGTTTATGCCAGATGCCAAGGAAACCACGTTATACTTCGCAAACTACTAGTCTCAGCTAGCTCAAATATAATCTATGCCCCAGTTCGTGGAGAAGCCACAAATAATATTCGCCCTGATTCTGTTGCCAGTGATGGACAAAATTTGACAAACATTGAAGTGTCAACAGGATTCAGTACTTTTAAAATGTCACAACCCTTGGCTCCTATTGGCACTCCCTCTGTGAAATCTGATGCTCAAGCTGTTTTAAGGATGCAGACAAACAAGTATATTTGCTTCATAAATTTCTCATTGAAAATAAAATAGACATTTAAATGTGTCAATCTCATTTGTTTTTACACAGTTCCATCCAGAACAGCTCCATTCCAGTTTTTATCTGGCGATGGAAAGAATCTTGCATCAGGGTTAACTTTTGACAGCAAAAATAAGATAATGGATAATGTTCAAACATCTATGGGTTCTTTGGGCAATTCGCGGCTTAATCAACAGTGAATTTAGGCCTGTGACATGCATACTAGGGTTTTTGTTTTGTGTTATTAATTTGTGCTCTATTCTTTTTTCATTTTTCATTTTGTTTTTTTGGGTGATGTTCTGATGTATAGCTTCATACTGACAGCATACATTTGCAGGTGAAATGTAGTGCTTTTCAAGTGTTTAAGTTAATTCTGTATATTTTTGGTTTTCAAATTGATCTTGTTTTACAATTTCTGTTGATAGATTCCCAAAAAATGGATTCCTGATGGACAGGGCCAATGATCCTGTTGGAAATGGTGATTGAGCACCATTCATTTTTTGTATGAATATTTATTAATTATGCAATGTAATATTTTCTTTATCATGATTATTTATTTATTTGTATGGTAATTTCTTACTTTTATTTATATATTGTAAATCTAAGTGTTAGATTACTCTAAGAGTTAGAGATTTCGAGTTTCACTCGGAACCTTATATGAAATTAGTAAAGACCCGAGAGTTACAATACATAGTGATATAGTTGCAAGAGTTGCAAATGGTGTTGAGAAATATCACGCATTATCTCGAATATAAATTATTCATGGCCTAGATCTATTGACATGGGTCGGTCATTATATTGGTAAGACTAGTGCATTGTCTATATATGTAATGGACATATGGTTTGTCTCAACAGACTATGAGTTTAGCGGAAGTTTGTATAGAAATGCGGATATTCATTAGTGGAATGAATATCGAACAAACTCATAGAAGATGACTAATAGATATTCCATAAAACTGTCAATAGTTATCTTTTCGAGTTGAGTAGTTATTGTGGTCATTTGACTTGAGACACCACAGTGATCTTGTGAGTGATCCCCTATGCCTGATACCATGTATGTCAGAAACCTTTTATGGTCTGACCTCTGGATGACTGTTAGGTATAGACCGATGCTCACGAAGATCGGTGTGTGTTAATATGAGGATTCGTCAATCCATATTGTTGGATTATGTTTCCAGAAATTTTTCAGAGTATATTCCGGAAATCTTTCGGCCGAAAGTTCGTTGAAGAAATTGTTTCTTTAACATTATAAATAATATTGAAAATGAGTTTTACATATATTATTTATTAATGGAATATAATTATGAAAATTTATTTTATATTGAGTAGATAAGGTTTTGACAGTAAAACTATAACTTTACTCAATAGGAGACGGTAATGACGAAAGAACTATACATTAACGTTTTAACCTCAACTTGTATGGTTCAGCGTGTCGTGTTGTTTTTAGTCATGATTTGTAGGTGGGCAGGGCTTCATGAATATGTATACAAGTATATGAGATATATATGTATATATATAAGTAACAACCGAACGTGAGCCTGGAGAGTTCCACTATATTAAGTTTACTCGTTGAGCACTAGGGCGATTTTCGTCAAATGTTGACAAAGTATTTTGGGTTTTATAATTAAATTGTTTGATCCGATAATTCATGAGATGAATTAAGTTAATTGAATTAATTAATTTTATATCAAGAGTTGATAAAATTTTATTGTTTAATATATGTAAATTTGATTTACATAAAATTAGTAATTAATTAGTGAATTAATTTAATTGTTAAATTAATATACAAAATTAATTACTTAGTTTATACAAATAAATGTATTAATTATTTAAGGTAATTATAGTTGATGTAATTGAATATTTTTAGTTAAAGTAACTAAAATCATTTAATTGTATTTTAGTTAACTTGGTTGGTGAGATATTTTTTTTAACTTTGGTTAAGTTAAATTTTTTAATCTTGTGGTGTAGAGAAAAGATTCTTTTGTACCATGATTTTAATTAAAAGCTTGGTTTGGTTTTCTTTATTTTTAATTAATAAAAACAAAAGGCAAAATTTTTTTTCACACACTCTCTCTCACTCTCCACTGCCGAAACAAGAAAAAGAAAAAACTTGAAATTTTTTTTTTTCAATTTTTGCTCTCCAAATTCAAGCCATAATTCTCACCAAAAAAGTTACCCAACTTTTTATCAAGAACATGGAATTAATCCTAAAGTGTTAAGGATTAATTTGTGTGCTTGAAGTGTTAATTTTTCTAGGGTTTAAGAGTTAAACTTTAGGGAAATTTTGTTGCCATTCTTGAGTGATCAAACCACCTTTTGGTCACCAAGATTTATTCTTCAAGAAGCTTGATTTGGTGGAGATAGAAGAAGTTCAAAGATTCAAAGAGCTTGGTGGATTTGGGGCTTAGATGCAAAACTTCTCAAATTGGCAAGGACTCAAAGCCATTGTAGGTAAATGTATCTTATAAATTTATTGTTGGGTTGTTGTTGTTGTTGAGAAAATTATTTATGGAATTGTTGGAAAATTATAAGCATGTATGTGAGGAATTTTTAAGCATTAAAGAGTATAGAAAATTAATATATGGATTATATATTGATTTTATATGCTTGATTTATATTTGACAATTGTTGGAGAATATTTTGATGCTTGGATTATTTTATTAAGTGTTGATAAAATTGTTAAAGTGTTTAGAATATTTATTGAAGCTTATGGAAATTATATTGATGCATTGAAAAATTAATATATGATGATATATGAATTTTAATGCATTGGAACAATTTTAAGCTTATGGAAGTAAATATTTTAATACACTTTTAGGGTATTGCCGAAAAAAAATAAAATTACTCGGGATTTGATCTCGCGCGCGTTCCGCTGCTTCGGCATATCGCGTTCGTCTTAACAGATCCAGCATTATATAATAATTTGATTAGTATTTGGTTTTGACAGTGCATAAGATAATTGAAATGAATCAATGATGACATAGTTTCCAAACTTGATTTTTATTACTGTTTGTGTTGGAAAATTGCTTATAAGTAAGCATTTTGAGGCTCAATTTTAAGCATGGTCCACTTCGTGTTAGTGGTTGTTATTAAATGATTCGGATACTCCTCCGTGAGTACTTCGAAATGGTATATTCATATGCTTAAAATGATGCTTGGGTGAATGAGAAATTGTTACTCAAAGTTCACCCATTGGTGTTGGAAAATAAAGAAAAGTAAGCTTGTCCCATATGGGAAAGCTATGGAGGGAATATTATGCTTATATATGATTGCTCATATGTAGATGGGTAAGAGTTGTAAGGATAGAGGCTCTCTCTACGTGCGCGGGGGGGGGGGGGGGGGGAGGGGGTGCAAATCAAATCCGAATCAAGCTTGGCTCGTGTGCACCCGCGTGTCCTGCGTACACGAATGCCGGACCAAATTGTGCGGGCTCGGCCCAGCCAATTTTTGCAAGCCTCTTCATTTTTTCCAAGCCTTTTGAAGTTCCATAACACTCAAATTAACTATATCAATTAATTTAGTGGTTACTTCAAATGAAAGGTCTCCCACTAATGTGTTTTAATTGGTGTGTTTATTTTGTTTTAAGTAATTGACTGTTTTCGTTTTTCATAAGTGAGAAGCTAGAAACAAAAATTTGCTTTGCTGTTTTTCTGTTGAAAGAGTTCGAATACATCTTGGTTCGTTTGAAGACGATTCTGGTGGTGCCCATTGTCGCTTATTTCCGTTGCATCCTGGGAAACAAACGTCTCGCGTTCTACTGCACCATTTCGGTAGGGGACGAATTTGTTTTAAGGAGATTGTTGCCGCATCAACAAGCCTCGGAATTCTTTCCACTGCCTTCGTTCCTGATCTGTGCCTACTGTTTACTGTTGTCCTTTCATTTTATTATTACTTCTGTATTGTTGATTATTGTAACAACTGTGTTGTATTTACTGCTGTTCAAATTCCTTTGTAAGGACACAGTAACAAAACAAATTATTTGTATTAGTCTTAAAACAAATTCGACTCTGTGGATATGGAAAACAGTCCAAACACAGTAGATCCGAATATGGCAGCCTCCTCGGCTGGCCAAAATATTGTGGCAGCCCCCGTGGCTGGCCAAAGTGCAGTGGCAGCCTCCTCGGCTGGCCAACTTGCTTCAGCCTCTGGGCTTAATATGGCAGCCGTTGTGGCTAGCCAAGGAGTCACTGCCTCTGTGGCTAGACAACCTGTTGGACATGTGAGCCATGTCAATCCTGCTGCAGAAAAACCTGAAAAATTCAGTGGACAGAATTTTAAACGGTGGCAACATAAAATGTTTTTCTACTTGACCACATTGAACCTTGCGAGGTTTCTAAAGGAAGATGCTCCTGAACCCGTGGAGGGTGAGATTGATATCCAAGTTATCAGTGCAATCGATGCTTGGAAACATTCTGAATTCCTATGTAGGAATTATGTGCTAAATGGGCTGAGTGATTCCTTGTACAGTGTGTATGCCGGGATGAAAACAGCAAAAGGGCTTTGGGAATCTTTAGACCGAAAATATAAAACTGAGGATGCCGGTACTAAGAAATTTGTCGTAGGCCGTTTCCTAGATTTTAAGATGATTGATTCCAAAACTGTGTTAAGTCAAGTACAAGAATTGCAAATTATTCTAGCAGAAATTCATGCTGAGGGGATGGTTTTAAGTGAAACATTCCAAGTAGCCTCGATAATTGAAAAACTACCACCTGGATGGAAAGATTTCAAGAATTATTTAAAGCATAAGCGAAAAGAAATGAGCATTGAAGACTTGGTTCTTAAGCTTAGAATTGAGGAAGATTACAGAGTATCTGACAAGAGAGAATAACTCATGAGGCCAAAGCAAATGTTGTTGAACATGGCCATAAGAACAAGAACCCTAAAAACAAAGGGTTAAAGATGGGCCCTAAAGGAGGAGTTTCAAGAAATCCAAATTTCAAGGAAGATGCTTCAACTGTGACAAAATGGGTCACAAGTCTTCTGAGTGCAGACTGCCGAAGAAGAAAAAGAATCAAGAGGCTAATGTGATGGAAAATATGACTCAAGATGTTTCAGACATTAACCTTTCAGCTGTGGTTTCTGAGGTGAATCTGGTGGGTTCTAACCCAAAGAGTGGTGGATTGATACTGGTGCCACTCGACATGTGTGCTCGGACAAGAGCATGTTTTCTTCATTTGAGCCTACTGATAATGGGGAAAAATTATACATGGGAAATTCAGCAACATCTGAGATTGAAGGTCAAGGCAAGGTGATTCTGAAGATGACCTCTGGGAAAGAGTTGACTTTGAACAACGTTCTGTATGTACCAGAAATACGGAAGAATCTTGTGTCTGGATCGCTTCTGAACAAGCATGGATTCGGATGGTGTTCGAGTCTGATAAAGTAGTTTTAACTAAAAATGGGATGTATGTGGGAAAAGGGTATGTAACTGATGGGCTCTTTAAGCTCAATGTAATGGTTGTTAACCTAAGAATATCAATAAAGCTAGTTCTTCTGCTTATATTGTTGAGTACTCTAATCTATGGCATGGTAGATTAGGACATGTTAATTTTAATTCATTACGGAAATTAATTAACATGAACCACATTCCAATTTTTAAAATTGATAACAAACATAAGTGTGATACTTGTGTTGAGGCAAAACTAACCAGATCATCTTTTCATAGTATTGAAAGAAACTCTGAACCACTTGATCTTATTCATACCGATGTATGTGATTTTAATTCAATACAATCGAGAGGCGGTAATAAATATTTTATTACCTTTATTGATGATTGCACTAGATTTTGCTATGTGTATTTGATGAAAAGCAAGGACGAAGCTATAGAGAAATTTGTTCTCTATAAGAATGAAGTTGAGAATCAACTGAACAAAAGATTAAGGAGTTGAGAAGTGATCGTGGTGGTGAGTATGTTTCCCCTTTTGAATCACTTTGTGAACAAAATGGAATCATACATCAAACCACAGCTCCTTATTCACCTCAATCCAATGGGATTGCAGAACGGAAGAATCGTACCTTGAAAGAGATGATGAACGCTATGTTAATCAGCTCTGGCTTACCTCAGAATATGTGGGGAGAAGCTGTTTTATCAGCTAATTACCTTTTAAATAAGGTACCACGGAAAGATGCAGGGAAAACTCCTTATGAGATGTGGAAAGGAAGAGTACCTTCCTACAAATTTCTACGAGTGTGGGGGTGTCTTGCCAAGGTAGTTATTCCTCCACCTAAAAAGGTGAAGATAGGACCAAAAACTGTTGATTGTATTTTCATAGGATATGCACATAACAGTAATGCTTATCGATTTCTTGTGCATGAGTCTAATATACCAGATATTCACAAGAATACGATAATGGAGTCGAGGAATGCATCCTTTTTCGAATACGTTTTTCCTTGTAAAACTAATTCGAATTCAAATGTACACAAACGGGTACATGAGACTATTATTGAAGATAGTCAGGACCGAGAACAAATAAATATTCCATAGGATCAACAAGTTGTTGAACTTGAACCAAGACGTAGCAAAAGAGCTAGAACCGAAAAATCATTTGGTCCAGATTTTCTGACATTTTTGCTAGAAAATGATCCTCAAAGCTATAACGAAGCTATAAGGTCTGCTGATGGTGCTTTGTGGAAGGATGCCATCAATAGTGAAATTGAATCCATCTTACAAAATCACACCTGGGAGTTAGTGGATCTTCCTCCAGGATGTAAACCTTTAGGGTCCAAGTGGATTTTCAAAAAGAAAATAAAGGCAGATGGATCAATTGATAAGTACAAAGCAAGACTTGTAATTAAAGGTTACAGACAACGTGAAGGTCTTGATTACTTTGATACTTATTCTCCTGTAACGAGAATAAATTCCATAAGGATGATAATAGCGATTGCAGCTCTGCGCAATCTTGAGGTACATCAGATGGATGTGAAAACAGCCTTTCTAAATGGAGATTTAGATGAAGAAATTTACATGGAACAACCTGAAGGCTTTATAGCTCCAGGACAAGAAAAGAAAGTCTGTAAGTTGGTTAAATCCTTGTATGGATTAAAACAAGCTCCAAAACAGTGGCATAAAAAATTTGATGACACCATGTTAGCAAATGGTTTCAAAATCAATGAGTGTGATAAATGCATTTATGTCAGAGAGACAAAAGTTGGCTATGTCATTTTATGTCTCTACGTTGATGACATATTGATTGTCGGGAGTAATGTTAAAATGGTGAAATCTACCAAGAATATGCTGAAATCCAAGTTTGACATGAAAGACATGGGTTTAGCAGATGTCATTCTGGGAATAAAGATCTCGAGAAGTCCTGATGGACTTATTCTTGATCAGTCACACTATGTGGACAAGATTCTTGGTAAATTTTACAATGATGATTCTGCTGTGGCTAGAACTCCTTTAGATGTGAGTCTACACCTATCAAAGAATAGGGGACAGGGTATATCTCAAGTAGAATACTCTAGAGTGATCGGGAGTTTGATGTATCTATCGAGTTGTACAAGACCTGATATAGCCTGTACAGTAAACAAGCTCAGCAGATATACGAGTAATCCAGGGGTTGATCACTGGAAAGCAATAGTGAGAGTACTTAGGTACTTACGTTTTACTCGTAATTATGGGTTGCACTATCATAGATATCCAGCTGTAGTCGAAGGATACAGTGATGCTAATTGGATATCTGACATGAAAGACTCAAAGTCTACCAGTGGCTATGTGTTTACACTAGCAGGTGCAGCTATATCATGGAAATCCTCCAAACAGACTGTGATAGCTAGATCTACAATGGAATCAGAATTCATTGCATTAGACAAGTGTGCTGAAGAAGCAGAATGGCTTCGAAATTTTCTAGAGGATATTCCAAGTTGGCCTAAGCCAGTGCCAGCAATTTGCATTCATTGCGATAGTCAATCTGCAATTGGAAGGGCACATAACAATATGTTAATGGTAAGTCTAGACATATTCGTCGTAGACACAATACCGTTAGACAATTACTCTCTACTGGAGTTATTTCGATTGACTATGTAAAGTCAAAGGATAACATTGCGGATCCGCTAACCAAAGGGTTAAATAGAGAGTTGGTTGTGAAATCATCGAGGGGAATGGGACTAAACCCCATTAGATAAATGTTTATTACGAAGGAAAACCCAACCTTGTTGACTGGAGATCCTAAGATCTAGGTTCAATGGGACAACCTACTCGTAAAAGACATAATTGGTTCACTGTGGGGGGGTTACCCTCTAGTCCATTCCTATGGTGAAATGAAACAGTGATGCTTGTATGGATTGAGGTTAAGCAAAGGCTTTTAATGATTCTTATGCGTCGGGAATCCGAGCAGAGTATTACGAGATGCTCTTAAATAAGAAATCACCTATGTGAGAGAGAAGTGGGGCCGCTTCAAAGGGAATTGTACGGGGCTCAATTCTTAGAAACTCTTGCAGAACCAGGTTGATGTTCATGGCCAAAATGAACATAATAATGAGAACTCAGATGTGTTAGGTTAAATATCTGTGTGATAAATTTTCTCCATTTACATGAACGGCAGTACAGTTCAATGACATCGCGTCCACTGTCAGCCAGTAAATGAGATATATTTTCACAAGGGAAGGTTCAAAGGCTGAGGCCTACCTATCCTATGCAGGTGTTGAACCGTTGAACTCTTCTAGGTCAAAATAAAATGTTTTATAAAATAATTTTATTCGACGTTTTTTCGCCAATTTCATTCATGTGGGGGATTGTTGGAAAATTGCTTATAAGTAAGCATTTTGAGGCTCAATTTTAAGCATGGTCCACTTCGTGTTAGTGGTTGTTATTAAATGATTCGGATACTCCTCCGTGAGTACTTCGAAATGTATATTCATATGCTTAAAATGATGCTTGGGTGAATGAGAAATTGTTGCTCAAAGTTCACCCATTGGTGTTGGAAAATAAAGAAAAGTAAGCTTGTCCCATATGGGAAAGCTATGGAGGGAATATTATGCTTATATATGATTGCTCATATGTAGATGGGTAAGAGTTGTAAGGATAGAGGCTCTCTCTACGTGCGCGGGGGGGGGGGGGGGGGGGATGTGCAAATCAAATCCGAATCAAGCTTGGCTCGTGTGCACCCGCGTGTCCTGCGTACACGAATGCCGGACCAAATTGTGCGGGCTCGGCCCAGCCAATTTTTGCAAGCCTCTTCATTTTTTCCAAGCCTTTTGAAGTTCCATAACACTCAAATTAACTATATCAATTAATTTAGTGGTTACTTCAAATGAAAGGCTCCCACTAATGTGTTTTAATTGGTGTGTTTATTTTGTTTTAAGTAATTGACTGTTTTCGTTTTTCATAAGTGAGAAGCTAGAAACAAAAATTTGCTTTGCTGTTTTTCTGTTGAAAGAGTTCGAATACATCTTGGTTCGTTTGAAGACGATTCTGGTGGTGCCCATTGTCGCTTATTTCCGTTGCATCCTGGGAAACAAACGTCTCGCGTTCTACTGCACCATTTCGGTAGGGGACGAATTTGTTTTAAGGAGATTGTTGCCGCATCAACAAGCCTCGGAATTCTTTCCACTACTGCCTTCGTTCCTGATCTGTGCCTACTGTTTACTGTTGTCCTTTTATTTTATTATTACTTCTGTTTGTTGATTATTGTAACAACTGTGTTGTAATTTACTGCTGTTCAAATTCCTTTGTAAGGACAACAGTAACAAAACAAATTATTTGTATTAGTTTGTTAGTTTCTAACTTGATTTTTATTACTGTTTGTTGGATAATTTTGCCTATGCATGCTTCATCTATTTGACTATTTGTAATTATTTGCAAACTTCATATTTGAAGTTCCTGAAAATGAACTGATTCTTTCTGCTAGGTCATGGCCTTTACACAGACCCAATTAGATGAGACTATGAATCCTGGGAAATTTGATTATTGTGCTTCTGTTAAAGATCACACTACCTCGATGAGCCCAGCATGCCAGCATCATCCATCTTGACAAAGGACAAGTCATTTTCTTCCACTGCAAGCCCAATCAACTCTTTGCTTGCTGGGGAGAAAATTCAATTTAGTTGGCGTTTTCTTACATGTCAATTGATGTATGTTTCTGGAATTGCAATTTGCTCACCACTGAAAGATCGTTTTCCTTGCGTATGCAGGTGCTGTTACATCTCCAATGGTTTTTCCTCCTAGCACCCATCCTGTTTTACATGGGACTGGTTCTCCTGGTCCATGTCGATCAGACATCCGAATATCTCACAATCTTTCAGCTTCTGATAATGATTGCACTTTTTCTTTGATAAAGAGAAACAACCTAACGAATCTTGTGTCAATCTGGAGGATTGCGAAGCCGAAGCCGCAGCTTCTGCTATTGGAAATGGGCTGGGAACTTGCTCTGTATCAGAAACCAAAAATTTTGGAAGTGCGGAAATTAATGGGGTAACAGCAGGTAAAAATCTTTTTGCCTCCATAGTGCTGAGCCTCGTGCTTCTTTTCAAATAGGTGTTAAAATTTTCATTTCCTTTATTTAATTTTTGGCAGGTGGAGCTGGTGATCAGCAATCAGCAAGTCAATCGAGGGCTGAATAGTCTTTAAGTGTAGCCTTACCAGCGGATCTTTATGTTGAGACTCCCCCAATTTCATTATGGCCACCTTTACCAAGCCCACCAAATTCGTCAAACCCGATGATCTCCCATTTCCCCCTCTATGAGATGAATCCCGTGTTGGGAGGTCCCATCTTCACTTTTGGACCACATGAGGAATCTGATTCCTGCTCAATCACTTACACAGACTGACAGAAGACTACTAGTACACTGGGTTCAAGTCCATTCGGTACATGGCAACAAAGCCATTCTGGTGTGGATTCATTCTATGGCTCTCCATCAGGATGTATCAGACCAACTGGGGGCATCCCAGGGGTTCAAGGCCCTGCACATATGGTTGTCTATAATCATTTTGCATCAGTTGGACAGTTTGGACAAGTTGGCTTGAGTTTCATGGGTACATATATTCCATCTGCGAAAGCAACCTGACTGGAAGTGCAATCCTGTATCTTCTGCCATGGGTGTTGGTGAAGGAGATGGGAACAATTTGGATATGGTTGCTGCTCGGCGGAATCCTACCAACTTGCCTACTCCAATCCAGCATCTTACCCCTGGCTCGTCGCTCCTTCCCATGGCCTCTCCTCTGGCCATGTTTGATGTTTCTCCATTCTAGGTAGAAATTTTCCATGTTTTGAAACTTAAGCCTACCTACTTGTAACATGATGGTGATTGAGGAATCGTGCTGGACTTAGAACGACAATTACAGGAGATCCAGCGCCTTATCCAAGAGAGTCGTATGAGGAAAGAAGCCAAAAGGAGAACCATTGCCTCTCAATTAACGGAGGTGAACACTTTCCTGGCAGAGTACAAAAACTTGGCCCAGGTTGATTTTGAGAAAAATCTGACTGATTTAGCAGCAGCTGATTTAGAGTTGCAAAAGGAGTGACATCTATTGAGGGACACGTTCTCGACCATGAAGGATTCGACCGTAGATTTTTGACGGCCCTCGGTCAATGACTGATCATGTATTTGTGCACTGTTAGGACGTTGCATCGTCCTTTGTTTGTAACTTTTGGGACGTTATTGTCCATAATCAATGAAGTTGCATCGTTTATTTATTTAATTATTTGTTTATCGTCCTTTTTCTTTACCTTGAGGATGTTACATTCTAATGTTCTCATAACGAAGGCATATATTTTTTCAAGTACTTGTCGTTTATCGCTCTGGCATGCAGTTCTCCATTCAAACTCCTTAAATGGTAGGCCCCATTTGGCAATACATTTTCCACCTCAAATGGGCCTTCCCAATTAGGCGACCACTTGCCATATGCAGGGTTCTTGGTTCCCAATGGTAGTATGGTTTTCCATACTAACTCCCCTTTTCTGAATGATTTGGCTATGACTTTCCGGTTGTACTTGACCGGCGTAATCACACGCGTATAACGCAAGCACACATATCTTTCAAGTAGTATAAAAATATCGATCCCACTAGGACTTAATTTCTACTGTTATTAATTATTGATTCTATTTATTTACATGTATCTAATTAAAGGGAGAAGAAAATGATTGCTTGATTGGTTGGTTGAATGTGGATTTTCTAATTAATTAAATAAATAATTACACATAAGAAAATACTAAAGAAAATAAACAAAAGACTCAAATATCTAGAGTTGTGATTCCACACAATATTATTATAAAGATGAATTGATTCTCTTATATATGTGTAATTAATCAGTTTGCTAACCTGGAACACGAAATTATGCAAAAGTCTCTTCCGATGGTCAGACACAAATACCCAGTATAACCCAATTAATCATATTTCTATGTTAACCAAGTTATCTGAATTCATTAAGTTCAGGTTCCAATTATGGCTACCCTCGTCCAACATGTATATTCCTATCCTGTAAGGAAATCTATTAAATGGTTATCTACCTCAAGGAAGATCGTGAGCTATTGAATCTAAGGCTGAAACCTAAAATCCATTTTCCAAGTTCATTTTAAGTTTACCATATCAATCTTATTGGTGATCAGGCAACAAGAAGCATTAAGCTTAAGATTCAATAAACAAACTAAAGAATTACCCACTATATAATTAAATCAATTATTAAGCTTGTTAATATTATGTTTCATCACTTC